>VYZQ01050118.1:0-58603 GCA_013400655.1 Mystacornis crossleyi
CACAGCCCAGCTCCCCTCCCAGCAGCGGCAGCACCGGCGGAAGGCGAGAGGCAGGGTGGCATTTCACAGGGCTGCCTTGTGAACACGTCCCTTGGCAGAGCAGCGGAGCAGGGCCGCTGGGAGCCGGGGCAGGAAAATGCAAGCTTGGTCTGTTTATTGCTGAACATATGTAGCTTGTTATTGTGGGACGTGGTGGCTTTTATTGTAGCACGCTGCAGAGACGCCTCTCTTCCCTTTTCCCCCCCTCCTCTCTGTTACTGTTCGCCAAAATGCAGGAGCGTGGCAGGGCGATGCTGTGTTGGTTGTGCTTGCAAACTGCAGTGTAATACCACACTCCGGAGATGCAGCATTTCTGTTTGCTGTCATAAATTTATTTTGTATTTTCTTTCCTTCATAAAATACCCTCCTATTTCTTTTTACAAATAATGTCATTCCAAGGAAAATGTATGCAGAACCACTTTACAGAAACCCTCTATAAGCACTGTTTGGTCTTGCTGTGTAGATCTACTCTCTAATTGCTTTGAATTTACTTTATTGCAAGGCTGGGGATTGCTTTGAAGTGATTATGAAAGAATAAGCAGGCTTCTGCAAAGGGAATTTAGGAAAGAAAAAGCTTTTAAGAAATCCTATTTTGAAGTTCCAGTTCCAGAGGGTCCCTGGTTACTGAAATGTAATGCCAGTGCATTCCCTTCCCTTCGCTGCCTTTAACAGTGAACTCTTCATCATTAATAAGACTTACATTGGCATGAAAATTGTTTCTTGAGATCATTTTCCAGCCATGTCATTTTGTTGTAGGGGGCCACAATATCTCGCTGTATTTATTGGCTTTTTGAAAGTCCTTTATATGCATTCAGGAATATTTTCATCCCTCTCACAAGAGCTTTACCCGGTTCTAACCCTGTTCCAAAATACAATGGGCACACGATGGGTTTGCTGGCTGTGTGATAGCTTCTTTCTGAAGTACATGGCTTAAATGAAAAGTCCATTCCAGTGTCTGTTTGACCGAAAGAAACGGAATGCTGAAAATAAGGACTTAGATGGAGCAGGTTAATATTATTTAAAAAAAAAAAAAAAAAAAAAAGTGGAATAATAAAAAAAGTAAGTGAAGATTTGGGCTAGAAATTTTATATTTATGGGCATTCTGGAGATCCAGTAAATGCTGCAGAATCTGATGGCCTTCTAGGACAGAAAAGGGGAGAGTTGTATTTTTCAATATATAATTGGTTAGAGATTTGTATAAAAGCCAAAACCAGATGCATCCATCTTTCTATGTCTCCCAGCATGAACATTAGAGGATGATGAAGAAGGAAGAAAAATCAGACCCTTTTGTTGTTTTCTTCAGGCCTTAGGAACAGCATGGTTCCCAGACAGTATTCCCTGTTAGAAACTCTCTGCTGCATTCATTTATGAATTGTTTATTTATCACCAAACTCGGAGTTTTCATCCATGCATAGAAGACGTGTTGCTTTTCTGACGCAAAACTAATAACATCTGCTCTTAATTAAACATTAATAGTAACAAATGGCTGCCTATCAGGTTTTTATCCCCTGTCAATCTGTGTAGTAGCTGAACATCTTCTGGAAGGGGGATTTCTCACCCTGCCTCACTTGGGGCCCCCTGAACCCCAGCACTCCCCAAAGCATCACCCTTACAGGCTTGCTCAGGGCTGTCTGCTTCAGATGGGGGTGCTGGACACCTGGAAAGTGAAGCAGCCACATTATTTACAGGAATAAGGCAAAACAGAGATAAATAAACCCACTGACTTGCGGTGCCTCACACAGGATTCATGGTGAGTGGGAATGTGCCTGGATAGAACTGATCTGATGCTGATTTGGGCCTCCTGTGCTGACCCCAAATTAATAATACTCAGCTTTAGGTCCTTTTTTCCCCCAGAGTTGTCTTTAAGATGGTTTTTTGGGAAACATGTCAGGGAAAAAGTGGGTCTGCAAGTGAAAAAGGAGCAATCATGGCTGACAGTCCCACAGCAGATAACCAAAGCGAATAAAGCTGTGGGCACAGAAGGAAGTGAGAAAATTTTGTAGTACATAAGCATTAAATTTGTGGTAAGTCATAATTTCTTTGGGAAAAAATGTGTTCCTATTTAGGCAGCCCTATGGAAGAGTTTAAATGTGTTGTAAGTGGTTTATAAGCTGCACAGCAGTTCCTGCCATGGTGGGTGAAATTTGGCTGCCACTGGGGCTGTTCTCTCCAGAGTGAGCTCTCCTTGACTCGTTCCCTATCAATTTTTTCCCTCCACAAAGACCAGACACCTTTTCCCCTCTCGTTTACAGTCCATCTCCACAGAAGTCAATCAGATGGTCTTGCCTATAACTCATTTCAAACACCCACTAACTTCAAAACCGACAGTTCAAAGAACTTTGGTTTATTTGCTGGCTTTTCAGCAGTTACAGCCTAAATAATTAGCTTTTAAATATGTGTTTTAAAGATTATGGTTTAAATCCCCCAAACTGTGTCATCATTTGGAAACAAGTCTCCTTAAAATTGCCAAGCCAGCAGAAAGCACAGAAAAGCTCCAGATGGTCCAGTAGTTTCTGGTTTATTTACAGCAAACCAGAGCCTTCCCCTCAGCCTTTTATCTCAGCAAATGCAGGCGGTTAGCAAGAGGTCAGGGGCTTTCTGGGAGCTCTGTGAGGTGTCCCAGTTCTTTTACAAACCCACAAGCGAAAAAGCCAGCTCTGGTGGAGGGGTGCTGGGAAGACACCTCTGAATTTTTTATTATTTTTTCCCCTTGATTGTTTGTTTTGAGGATCTTGACAACAGCGTTTTATTATTTTACGATGGGTGACTTTGAAGGTAGAGCTACAAAAGAGATTTGACTGAAATATTTGGGGTGTTTGCAATGCTCGCGTCTCCAGGTGCAGCTCAGCTCTGCTTTCTCCCCTTTCCCAAATTGCCACCGTTTTCACCCTCACCATCAACATCACCCATTCACAGATGTTGCCCTAAATCAGAAGAAAGCCCTGATGTCCATCTCTGCTGAGATCTACAGAGAACATCTTTTTTGGGTCTCCCAGTACATTTTTTGTCAACTGTGTTTTCCTTGTATTCTTGTTTGTGCTCCAGCTGGGCCTTCTGTGCCTTGCACAGAGAAGCAAACCCTGCCAGCACATTACATTATTTATAAGGCAGAGATGCTATCAGATCTCACTCAGGTTGGAAGAGACTCTGCTTTCAAATAATTACAGAATTTACATTTATGTGTTGCCTCTCAGGGAGACCTTGAGGCGCTGTGTGAGTGTCAGGGCAGAGCTGGGGTTGTTAGTTCACTGCTGAGTAGAAGTAGGCTGGGTCAGAGGGGGATCAGGAGTGAATCCCCCCTTGGTGTCCCGCTGCTGGAAGGAGAGTTTGGGTGGAAGATACAGCTGTTTAAACTGGAATTTCAGTAGGGCTGAAGAAGTTGTAAAAGGCACTAGACTCATACGTGGCCACTGTGGACAGGGTTTTATTTTTCATCTAAAAGAGTTATTAATTGCTGCACAGTTCCTTGTGCAAAGCAAACTGGGGCTTTAAGTCCAGTGTCCAAGGCACTGCTGTGGTTTTGGCAGAGGAGAGGGCTGGATGTGGCCTGGGGTGAATTCAGGGGTGCACCCACGAGTAAATCACAGCCTCCCGCGGCTGGGCTGCTTCACATCCCATCTATTAATGGAGTTTTCCAGTTTTAGCCATGACTTGGCATGATTCTGGCTTCTCAGCAGGGACAGGCACAAGCTGCAGTTTCCTCCAAAGTTCATTTCATTGGAATGTTTGTAACATATGCCTGTCTCTAGGAATGTGTTTGTTGGAAGGAGGGTGTTCTGGAAGGATGCAAGAGATCCATATTTTAAGTGCAAAGCCTAGTGAAGAACTTAATTTTAGTGCATTTGCAAGTGGAAGAAGAGCTCTGCTCATTCTTGCCTTGGCACAATGCAGCACATCAGTTAAGCAGTTTGAAAAAGTAGATTAACTCAGTGGAGAGGTCCCAAGTGACACCCTTTGTTCTTTGCAAAATCAATTTTATAAGGGAAGCTTTAAAATAAAGGAAAATGGGTGGGGGGAAATGCCCAGGAATGGCTGGAATGGGATGTCAAGACAGGTTTGATTTGAGAGAAACTGAATTCCTACTGGAAAGGTTGTGCCACTGCTCTGCTCTTGGAATATCTGAGCGGGGCTGTCTGCACCTGATGTGGCTGAAATACATTTGGGTTCTGCTTGCCGGAGCCTCACGTTGTGGCTGATGGAAAAGATCCCAATTTAAGATCACAGGGGACCTTTGTGTTTGCTGCAGCACAAACAAATTGAAGGGACAGTTTGAGAACACAACAGAGTCTGGGGGCTTCAGGCTGAGAAGATGAAATTTTGTAATCTGGCTGAATGAGCCGTGGTATTTTTATTGGTATTTTATATTGATTTATAACTATCGGCTTTTAAAAGCATACAGAACTCCCGAACGCTGAAAATTAATATTGTACTGGTGGACCTGCTTGAACAAGCATACTAAAAAATGTGCTCTCTGTCATGGCAAGCTGAAAAAGCAGATGGCAGTCGGAAGCTGAGCAGCATACAGAAGTTTGAAATTTTAAATTAAATCAATTTGAAGCTTTGTTTGTGCCTAAGGCAAGCTTTCCCCTCAGATGAAGGAGAGTGGCTAGCTGAACTTTTTTTTACGTGGACTCTGGTTTGGAAAAGGCTGCTGGAAGCTTTTAAATCCTCTGTAATTTACACCACTGTATTAGCCTGGTTTAACAGTGGAGTAGAAATACTACGTTCGGGTTGGTCCCAGACACGAAGCCTTTCCAAAATTGTAAACTCCTGTAATGAGATGGGTACAGAAGAGGGGCTTCTGCTTTTCCACAGCGTGCCATAAATATTCAGATTGTGTCATATGTTTCCTGTGCTCTGAAGAGATGTAAAAAGATAGCTGTAGCAAGAAAGAATCCTGAAGCGGACATACACACACCGTGTTGTTCTGCTACAGTAAATCAACTTACGCCTTGATTTAAACATCATGAACTGTCTTGACTTTCCTGGGAGCTCACAGGAGATCATGGAGTAGAGCAGGGAAGATGCTCCGTGAGCAAAATGTTGTTCTCTCTATCTAAGAGTTCATTAGTAAGATGGGGTAGGCTGGCTGGACCCTGAGGGTCTTATTTTTACTTACTCAATACTCTTCCAGGTTTTAATGAGAGCTTTACCTGAATAAAAACTGCATTTTATCCCAGGCCAGCAAGAGACTGCTGTGTCCTGCAGAAAGAGCCTTTTTCTGCTGTTTCCTAGGTTTTTGGTAACTGTGCCTTCTTTGTAGTTACCCAGCTCTGTGTGGGAACCCTTGGAGCAGGCTTCTGCTTCTTGGCCACCAATTGTGACCTGAGTTCAGTGGTGAAAAGTTACTTTTTTTCTGCTGCTTTGTTTGTTGGCCTCTCATTTTTTGAAAGTCATCCTGTTAAATTGGAGTTGTACCCGTGTTGTGCTCTACAAACATGATACTGGTAGTTTGTGTGATTCCTACCCTGGTCAGCAGTGTTAAAATCACATTCCCAGGAGTTTTGTAAGTCCCTGAACCCTCAGACCTGCTCGGAGGCAGTGGGTGTGCAGCTGGTTTTGAGAGGGTGCAGAATGCACAGAAGGGAAATACTCATTTCAGCAAAGCTCAAGAGTCAAGACACGTTAAAAGGAAATCAGTTTAATGACTTTGAATTTTGCAGAAAGAAAAAAAAATAATAGCAGGGTTCTCAAATGATGGCTGAATTCTCAGCCAGCCTTTGAAATACCCGAGCCAGTCTGTTCCTGGCTCCTTCATTAGGGATGCTGCTCTGCCGCTCATCCGTTTGGTCAGGATGAGTGGTTTGTGCTGCAGTAAACACTCACCCGGCATCCACTGACCATATAAACTCTACCTTTGGTTGGGAAAGTAGGTGTTGAAATCGCTAGAAATGCAGCAAACTCAGCTGCATTGAAATCCCAGCACTAATGACTGCAGTTCTGCTGAGCAGAGCTGTAGGGGAGAAGGGTGTGATGCCCAGACCTTCTGCTCCAGCGCATCCTGCGGGGGCAAACCCTGGGCTGATGGCACGGCTCTGGGCTAAAGGGAAGGGTGAGCTGTGCAGAGAAAGGGCCGCGAGTGCTTCGCCCATCAGGCACCCACGCTGGGCAGTGGGGCCGGGGGCTCGGTGGGGTCTCGGGCAGGGCAGAGCCGGTGACCCTGGGCTCACACACAGCCCCCGGCTGCACTGCTGTCCTTGGCGGTGGCCGATCCGCGCTGCCAGGCCTGCACGGTCCATCGGCCCCCGCTGCCATTGATGTTTCTCTAGTGCTGAAGCGCTGGTTTTTGGTGACGCTCAGCTCCATCTGCACCCCGCGGGGCGGGCGGCAGCGGGCCCCGTGCGCGGGGTCACCGGCCTGCTCCGTCCACGCTTCCCGGAGCTCTGATTATTATCCCTGCCCAATGCCCAGGGCTCCACTGCAGCGAAGTGCCTGGCATCACTGCCAACTGCACTAACTCCCAACCGGCCGGCAAAGGACAGGCAAAGGGAGCTGAGAGAGGGAGAGGGCCCACACGAGAAAAAAAAAAGGTCTTTTAGACCCGAGTACCTCCTTTTTGGCAGTCCAGCTCCAGAGAAAGGAGTGTGGTTTTTTGGTAATAATAAAGAAATATAGCTTGAGAGTGAAACAGAAGCTGGATTTGTTTGGCTTCCACTTCATCAATAAATTCCAGTGACTCCATTTGGCTTTAACACTTTTACTCTTTTTGAGAGCTTTTTATAGAAATGACAATGAAAATGGCCAGAGGAAGAAATTTGCCTTTTTTTTTTTTTTTTTTTTTTTGCTCCCCTTGCTACTTTTTTCCTATTCTCTTGCTCTCTCTCAATCTGCTTTGTAATTGGAAAAGCTGATGCATGTCGATGGGTGCAGCAGGGTCCATAAAGCTATGGGGTATCCTGAGCTGTGGGAGAACTGGAAACGCCATAGCCTGAGGGTCTGCTGCTCCTTAGGGAATTTCTTCTGCTGTTGCACCTTTTTGGCCAAATCCACCATATTTTCCTTCTGTAGTTCTATATGATTTTTTAAAATCTTCCTGCCTGGAAACTATGGAAGGATGAGGCTGGATAAAATTACCTGTTGTCTTCAGTGCTGGGCATCCCGATGAGGGTTTGGACTGAGAGGCATGTCCTGAACTATTGGGATTTGCTCTTTTTGCATGGAGCATTGTAAGGCTAAACCCTGAATGTGAAGCAGGTATGTGGGAGGTGGAGTTCAAATATTCACCAAAAAATGGATGTAAAGTCATAGACTCCTAAGCCATGTTCTGGATCTGCCTTCCAGTACGTGCTGGGAAGTTTATAAGGAGGTACTGGGGTATCCTCTCAGATACCATTTGCCAGCTACCTAGAGACGGACTTCTTTCCTCAGCTTCTCTCCTTTCCCTGGTAAACCACCACCAGGAGCTCCCAATCCGGCTGGGACCTGTCGATGCAGTCAAGCAGAGCAGTGTGTGGGCACTGCCTGTGAGTGTACAAACTGAATTCCAGTGAGAGGGAGCCCAGCTGGTGTAAAATTACCCCTTGGGCTGTAAATCTCACCTCAGCTGAAGATCTACACCCTTTAGTAGGAGCACTGGCTTTTCCAAAGGCACTTCTGCCCATCCTGGATTTAGGTCAGTGTGCTGATCTTTGCTTTAGGTGTATCTTGAATGGGAAGAATCAGAAATTAGCTCTGGCACTGAGTTGGATGTGGCGCTGCTGCTGCTGCTGGGCGTTTGTGTGATGAATTAACCTGGCTAGTGCAGCTCCACTGCAGTGCTGTCTCACAGCCTTTACGGGTATAAACACACTTATAAATGTGGCAGCCAACTGCATAAATCTTCAGACGTGTTTGCATCTGGCTACCCTTGGATATCCAGATCTAATTATCTTCAGATAATTGAAAATAATATATCAATATGCTGCAATATGAATAAAAAGGACAGGAGTTTTGGAAGCCTCAGACCCATCTATTGTGTAGTGATAGATGCACGTGCTGCGCGTTGGGTGAGCTTTGCATCCCTGGGGAACGAGGGATTGAGTTTCCCATGGAACGGCTCCCCTGGCCCAAAAATGGTGGCTATGTCTTCTCTCTTTTGTGTGTCAGGAATATGTGATTTTGTTGTCAGCACATTTTTTGTAATGAAAAGCAAATGGTATCCAATATGTCTTGGAGAAAACGTGCAAACAACAGCAAAATTATATGTTGTTAAAAAAGAAGATCTGTAAGTTGTTTGCTGTCAATAGAGCTCTTAATGACAGGGTAGGAGGGAAGTGCACCCGGCGATCAGTGCCTGTGTGCAGTGATACATGTGGGGCTGCAATCCATGTGCGTGTTTAAAAACTGTGCCACGAGAAACTAAAGTTCAATTCTTGGATATGCATCTGCAACGTTTCATGGAACTGAGAGTGTGTGCGGACTCAGTGACTGAGGACTTGGGTCTGTGAAAGATGGGAGAATTGAGAATCCCTGGCTCATGTCTTCAGACAGTTCCCTGAATTACTGCTCTGCACTTTGTTGGAATTTTAAGTTCAGACATGGGGAGTAATGTCCTAAATCATAAGTCTGAACAGGGAAAAAGGCAAACCAAAAAAAATCAGTGTATTAATGTGCATGTGTCTGTGTGTAGAATAGGTCCAGGAAGAGCCTTCCATATTTTTTTGCAGTGTTCCATTAACTTTGTCTGAGCAAGCAGCCGCTACATAGAATTTCTCCTCAACCTGGTGTTGGTTTTAAGTGCCCATGTTGTTCAGTGTAACTTGGGAAATGGATTTTGTTTCAAAAGCTGTCTCATTCGATGAAAGATTATGAATGGTTTGCTATTCCTGTTGCCAGTAGAATTGATTGTTCTTGCTTTGAAATCAGCTAGAAGACATCTGGGGGAAAATCTCAGTATTTCTGAAACCCACAGCAGCATTCACACTGCCTTCACAAATGTCTGATTCTTCCCAAATATGAAAACTTCCTTCTCGTATCTAATGTACGTGTTTTACCTGACGATCTAATCATGATAAACCTTGGTCATGAAGTAAATTTTTTCAAGGAGTGAATAAAAAAGGGAATTAATACTTTAAAGGATGCTCGTGGACCTTGATTGAATGACTGTCCATAAATATTTGATGCCAGTATTTGTCCTGCTCTTGCAGAGCCTCTTAAAGCGTTTTTCCTCTGTGATCTATTCTCTTCTCCTTTCTTTTCCCCATCTGCTCATCTCTGTTCCAGATGTGAAAATGTACCTCTCAAAAGTGGAATTTCCTTTAAAAATAGTGATAGTTTAAAAACCCCAATAATTAAGAATCTGTAGGCTGGTTGTAGGAGCGTTTTTTAAATAAAAAGCTGGTAAGCTCTGCATCTGCCCTCTTGTCACCTTGTGCATATGATACTTCTCAGTCAAGCCAAGTTTCAGGTAATTACCCCCAAAACTGTCCATGTCCCACACACATCTACGAATTCCTTGAGGTTATATTGATCCCTTGTTGGTAAAAACAATGGGGCTGTGAAGATTTCTCCCCTCATCCCTGCTGGAAGCCAACACATCACCCCCACAATAAATTCCACTGGGAGGGTCCAGTCCAGCTCATCCCCACTTCACTTTGGGCACAAAGGTGGCTCCTGTCAGCGAGGAACTGCTGTGCTCACCCTGGCTTTCTGTGCACTAAGGGTTTACTGGTTCTCTCTAAAATAACTGGAATTTTCTATGCAGTGTTGCCTTGAGATGCAAAAATTTGGAAATTAACAATTACGTAATTGCAGTTAATTTTTTTTTAGCTGTAGAACAACAGTGAGGGGGCAACAACTGGGATGTAGTTTCAGCTCTCCTGTAGCAGGCAGTGGCCTCACAGCTGCCATTAAGCCAAAAGAGATACACACCCAACAGCCCATTCCCTGGAATTATCAGGAGGGATCCAGAGTACTTTTCTGTATTTTTAAAATTTTTCTGTTTCTTTAAATTGCTTTTTGGCATCAAAAGCTTGCCGTCGCATAAATTCCTGGGGAAGCCAGGGCTTTTTGGTGAGAGCAGCTCACGTTGAAGTGTTTAATGTTTTTAGCAAGACGTTGTTACAGTTGGTGGCCTTCCCAATCAGGAATGACATTAACGAGGGAACTGGTCTTAAGGATGAGTGCCATTTCCCAGTGAACTGAGTGACATCTATGCTCGTTCTCATTTGAAATGTACAAATGCAAAAATGTGAAAATTAATTCGGAATATCTTTGTGATAATTTTCGAATAATTAAAGACTCTGTCATAGGCTCTTTGATTTCTCGATTCCACCCCTATGACCACTTTCTTTTCCATGGTAAATTGTAGAGCGACCTTAATCTGTGATACTGAAAGAATAGACTTTTAAATCAAAATAAGCGTAAGGGGGGGAAAAAAAAGGAGCATATTAATTGCTTCTTCTTCCTACACAGTTTTTTTCCTTCTCTTTCCTTCAGGCATTCCTTGCATAAAAATATCCATTCACCAACTGTTCACCAACTGTTCCTCCGCTCATTGCCCTACCTTAGATTTCATTTTAAGACACCAGTGAATATTTGCTCTTCAGCCTCACTATCTTTGAAGTTCTCTGCAGGTTTTTTAAAGGTAGCAATTGGAGGATTTACCAAACAGTGACAGTGAGTTAATGAGCACTTCCTGCACGGGGCTGAGGTGCTGCTAAACTCGGGCTTTTGTGAAACTGGTACTGGAAACATTGCTCCGATGGACCGAAGTGCCGGCGGCGTTCCTCGCTCCAGCGTCCCTCGGTGGCTGAACTCCTCTCACTCCTACCCTTCCACTTCTGGCACTTCCCAGCCACATCCTTCATCATCGTAAGACCACTTGGTGACTTTTGAGACTTGGGATTTTGGGAGGGGAGCACAGGAGACGCAGGAGGAGAGGAGGTGCTACTTTGACACTATCACAGTGTCAAATGTGCACTGTCGTATTCACCTTGTGGTTTCCAGCTGGGTTTCTTTTGCCATGGAAATCACGGAGTGGTTTGGGTTGAAAGGGATCTTAAAGATTACCTCATTCCTGCACTCTAGACCAGGTTGCTCAAGCCCCCATCCAGCTTGGCCCCATCCAATCTTGTCAGTGGCGAAGAGAGAGAAGGGGAGGTTTTTGGGCTTTGTGTGGGGCTCTGGCTGCACCCGGGTCTCTGGGAAGCCTGGATTGTGCTGGAGCTGCAGCAGTGGCCAGGGCAGGCAGCACATCCACCTCATCTGCTTGAGGCAGGAGTGGGACAGGACACAAGGTGGGAACTCGCAGTGGGAACAAACTCCAAATCCCACCCCGTGCCCTGTTATTTATATCCTGGTTTCCCTATAGCTATTTACATTGTTTTCCCCTTCGGAAATAGTGGAGCAGATTGAAAACTCAGAGTGTATCTATAACCATTAAAGTAGATGTTCAGCCTCTAACAATGAGCTCCTGCAACCACCTACTAAATTATGCACAAACACACCAATTCCTTGAAGACTGTGGGCACATGTAATAAATATCTTCTGTTACCAGCCAGGGGGGGTTGACTCTGTAGTTTCTTTTCCCATTTCCACATGGTGGGCCAGGTGGTCTCTCCTGGAAGGTAGCTGAGATGAACAGGGCATTTGGGAGGCAGCATTAGTTATGTTTGCAGAGCTTTCTCTTGAACATATAGGGAAAATAGTTATAAAAAGTGAAATACACAGTACACAACCTCTTTTTTTTTTTTTCCTTGGAGTCCTAACCTAAAGAACTATGAAGCTATGCAAAGTTATAGAAGTGTGCTTGGAACAGGAGGGGAACAGGAGCAGATTGGTTGAAACGCCTGCTGCATCACTCTTTTTTTCCTGCCCTTTCATTTTTAGGGGCTCCATCATCATTTAGATGCCTGTGACAACTTGTCTTCTAACAACAATATAGGCACAGGAATTGAGTGAGACCTAAGGTCCATCTATTCCAGTATCTTGTCTCTGACAATATTCATTACTGTCCCTTTTTGGGGGAAAGTGTAAGAGCCATGCAGGAGGGAGATATGGAATAATGTGATTCCCTGCATGGTCTCCTCGGATCTATAATACTTAGAGGCTGACCTCACCCCTGAAGCACAGGGGGGTTTGTCCCTTCAGGGTTTTTTCTTGTCATTAATTATGACAGTGCTGGACATAAGAGTGGACGTGCTTGTTCTTCCTGTGGATTTTCTCCTCTTCCATCTCCGGGGACACGAGATCTTGCATCTCGTTTGCCTGAGCAGAGCAAGACCTGCTCCGTACAAACCAGGCAATTATAGAGACATTGCAAAAGGACAAAGTGCCCTCTCCTCATTATTCTTTATGTCTGATTATAAAGGACCCAGGTTTTACGATGGAGCCCAGGAGATCTTGCAGAGCAGGTATTTGAACATTTTGTTGTGGCTTTTAGCTCTGTGGATTAGTTTGGCCCATTTCAGTGTATTTCCTTATCTCTCTTATGTAGGGGCTTTTATAGAGCCCCTCAAAGGAACATTAATATGCTCCACACAGAGATTATTTTATGTGCAGGATGAAATCCCTTGCACCTCTACTTTTTCATCCATTGTTTTTAAAGCCCCAGTATACAGTGGTAATTTTGGAAAGCACTTAAAAGAATAGGTGGGATTTGGTCGTAAATCAGCTGTGCTTTGATCTGTCTGTTTGCTTCCTTAAGACTCTCTATAAGGTGATAATATATCCGTATTTTTTATTTCCCCCAGCATCTCTCTGTCACCAGTGGCATAGGTGTGTAAGAATCCTCAGTTTTTAATATGCTCAGGTTTCTTTTCCAGTGCTTGCTTCCACCTTTTGATTAGTGATGCTTTGATGTGTCTGTGCCAAGGTTTTGGATGCACCCTGTTCTCTCCCAGTGACTCACCACACTCACTTACATCCTCCCTGCTAAAGCGTGTAAGCGGCAAGTGCAGACTCTGTAATGAAATACAGGAAATATTGCTGTAATATTTGAGATGCTTCAATTTGGAGAGCGAGCAGACAGGGTATGGAATTTTGGTTTTATTTATTGTGTTGCTCTTTTTGCTTGTGCCGTGAGTCTGTAACAATAAACTGTGCTGTGCCACTTTGATTTAGAAGAAGCTTTACTTCAGGAGTGTAACTGCCCTTTAGTTACCATCAGTTCATTCCCGGCACATGGGAAACCATTCCCATATTTTTTCCTTTGTCCTTGTTGGTGCTTTCCTATGTGACATTCTCTCCACTCGTATGATCTCTGACCTTAGTGATGCACAAGTCGCTTCTGAGTCAAACTACAGATGAACCCTGCTCACAACAACTGCAAAAAATATTACTTGCTGCAGGAGCTGTTTGATGCTGTACTCCCTGGGGAAAGACATTTGTTTTCCAAAACGAGGGAAAAAACCTTGCTGCGAACAAAAGAGATAAAATATTAAGTATCGTTTTACCACTGACAAAGAATAAAAATAATTTAAGCCTGGCCATGAATGACTTCAGCAGAACATAGATTATTTTCAGGTGGAGTGTGCACTCTGCAATTCAAAATGCAGCTGAACTTCAGGCTTTTTCTCATTTCAAAATACATCAATTTTTTTTTTTTTAACCAAAAAACCCCATGCTTAACAGTACATTTTCTAAGGCAGTTGTTGGCTTTTAATGGCGAGTCAATTTGTCCTTTATCAGAATAGCAACACATGGCTGAACCAACGTAAACTCCGTCGACTGTCTCGGGCAGGTGGTTGGGCTGCTGGCGTTTGAGTTGAATTGCAGGGGGGTGATAAGGATGCAGCCACCGTTTCATCCAGCTTTCCATTACGGAGCTGGATTGCAGCAACATCCCTCCTCGCCTGCACCATTCCCTTGTAACCTAAAAGTAAAAATAAAATCCGTGTTTCAACTCTGGCTGGCTGGATCCTCGCGGGCGGGGAGTGTCCTTACTGATAACCTCGGCAAAACCGAGCGGGTTCTTTGGGGACAGAAACCCTCCACCGCGTCGGTGCTTTAATTGTTGCTTCCCACTCGTTATTTAACGTTTCTGCTCCCCTCCTTGCAGCCCATCCAGTTTCTGAGTTACATCACGTACGGCTCACAAGCCGATGATGGGTCCTGCCATTCCCATGGCGTCTTCCAGGTCTAGCCGCAGACACAGTGCGAACATCCCCCCAGGGAACGTAAGATGCTCCAGATTCATCGCCGAGCTCCGGGATGCCATCTGCAGTTCCCAACACTCCTTGCCCTTTCAGGGCAGCCACGCTTCCAGCGTGGAAAGTTAATCATAGCTGTCTCAAACTTTCGTTTCCGGAGTCGGGAATTCATTACCGTGGCCCACAGGGTTCAGCGTTTTGGCTCAGAGCTCTTTTGATAAATTAGTTAACGGACTTCCTTCAGTAGTTTGAAAAGTAAGAAAGTTTGGTGCCAAATGGGGAGAAGATTTCAGTGCAGATACGTGACAAGATGCATGAAGACCCAGTGCAAATATGGATTATGCTTTCTCTGGCTCTCGACGTTGCCTTGAAATTGTGATTCTTCGTGATTTTTGATTGTTTTTAGAGGCTGCCTTGACGTGAAATTCACTTGATTAGATTTCACTGCAGCTTGCATGTTTTGAAAGTTTTATTTTGAGCTAATACTCATGTGCAGAGTGCCTCTTGAGTTATCTGCCATCAGCTTCTTTGTGGCCAGTCCAGAAGGAGACGTGCCAGGTCACCACATTGATTTATTCACAGTGGTAGGGCATCATTTTAGCTGCTTTTTGGGTTTGCTTCTCATTTCCTTCCCAATTCTGTTAATACTCACTTTCATGAGTACAATACAAAACCAGACAATCATCTTAATGAAAATGAAACTCTAGCAGTGATAGACTTGCAGGGCAAGGTGATTTGAGTGCGGTAGGGTAGGCAATTACTGCTGCATTAACATATCCACATCACATTAATGACGAAGTGCCAGGCTCTGGTTTACTTTTGTCTTGCGTGCAGGAAGGGATCATTAGAGTCCCATGAATAATAGAAATCAGAGAACGAAAAAAACCCTGTTAGGGTGTTTTATCTTTCTTTCTGTGGTTGTGTTCTTTTTTCTGACAAAATGTCTGCGTTAGTATTCCTGAATAACGCTCAGTGGGAAATGTGATCTGAGTGCTGTTGGGATCAGTGGCAGGACTCCCGCTGGTTTCAGTGGTGGTTGAATCAGGACTCTAAGAACTTGGAACACGTCTTGGTAGGTGGCTTCTTCCAAGCAGGGTTTTAATCTTTAAATCAGTAGGAGATGGACGGGTCTCTCCGTTCACTGTAGCTATTGAGCATTTTCAGGACTTCAGTAGTTGCTGGATTTAGGCAGTGAGAAGGCAGATGGAATACAGGTGATTCCGCCCATGCTGAGTGTTGATAATTCGATATTCTTTCACCTTCAGAAAATATTTTCTGATCTATTCTGGTTAAAAAATATATTTATTTTAAAATGCTTTTCTGCGTGGGTTACAGGTTTATTCCAGGGCTGCTGTTTTATTTTTCGCTTGTAGAGCCAAGGCAGAGAAAAGGGTCCAGGATGCAGACGACCTTCCTGTGTGGTGCTGCTCTGGCAGCAACATGCAGAGGTTATGAAAAAGTGTAATTTCTGCAACATCCAGTGGAAAAGTTGTTGAAAGTGGGATGATTCTTACTTTTCATCTGTGTAACCTTGGGGGAAAGCATGTGTGGTTTTTTCATTGGTTTTGCTCTTTGGGCCCACTGATCAAGACCAGGACACAGAGGATGGTACAGAAACCAGCTCCTTTCAGATAGGTCAACAAAGGCTGGAATGGGTAGGAATGTTTTCCACCAGAAAAACCTGTTCACTGAAGGGGACAGCACTGGGCTGTCCATCCTGCATGGAAAAAGTCACCTGTGAATGCCGAGGCATGTGAGAGCTACAGCAGATGTCTGTGATGTAGAAATCTGAATAACTTCCTGGTTGCCAATAGCTCCTGCGTACAGGGATTATCCACCTACTCAGAGAATGGTGTGGTTTATAAAACTGGGATTATGGGAAAGTTTGGGTAACCTTGAGCAGTGCTGCATCCCCTGAGAGGGGACAAGAGATGGTTGCTTTGGTTGACTCATCAACCCTCTCTTATTAGAGATTTCTCCAAGTCTGGCATGGCAGCCTGGCTGCAAATCAGCCAAGGTGGTGAGAACATCTCCTGACTTTGAAAATATCCCATGGGCTGAGTGTTTTTTTTCTGGTTTTGGCACCCCAGCTGGCAGTTCCACCCTCCCCACAATGAGCGTGGGGATGTGGTAGGAATTTGTACCAAGGTGATAAATAATGGATAGATGCACAAACAGGATCTTTACGCTTGTCAGATGTAAAACATTAAGGGCTATAATATTGCTATTAGGCTTTTTGGCTGAGATCAAGTGCAGTGTCAGCTTTGGTTTATGTATCTTCCAAAGCAGCCTCACAGCAGACTCAGAGGTTGTGGAAACATGCTCTTGGGTTGGTTTTTCGCTTTGTTCTTTTAATGGTTTTACCTGGAAATGCAGTTATTGAAGTGAGTATAGTTTATCCTTCATATGCTAATGAATTGACATTTACAAACAAGAAACATACGTGTCACTAACCTGATCAGGAACTGTAAAATAATTTCTCTTTATCTCATCTACTAATATCACTCAAAGAAGGCCTGGGGGTTCCAGACAGCAATAACATAAATACCAATTTAAGAGGTCTGGTCAATAAAGTGCTCTGCACACACACTCCAAATGTAATTAGTTACTCCATTCTGTTCCCATTGCGTTACCTATGGATTACCTCTATGGATTAAGCCCTCCAGAAATGTTTCTCTCCTGCTGTTCTCCCCTCCCTATATATCAGGGAGATCAGGAGGCAGATCCCACCTTTGGATTTGCCTTCTATGAAGGTGGTGAGGCCCTGGTACAGGGTGCCCACAGAAGCTGTGGCTGCCCTATCTCTGGAATTGTCCAAGGCCAGGCTGGACAGGGCTTGGAGCAAGCTGGGAGAGTGGAAGGTGTCCCTGCTCATGGCAGGGAGTGGAATGGGATGATCTTTAAGGTCCCTTCCAACCTGAAATGTACTTTCTCCACTGGGCACTGCCACCCCCAGTCTAGGGAATTCCCCTTGAGAAAATGAGGAAGGGATTTTAGTGCACATTAGTACTCACCTGAGCACTCAGGAGAGACATCTGGATGTCCCATTAGGATAACATACAAAAATTGGAGTCCTATCAAGGTTACTTTGGAACTCTTACTCCATTTAAGAAATGCAGGAACCAATTTCTAGTTGTGTTTCTCACATGTCAGAGCTGCAGGTTTTCCACCTGGGACGGAGAGTGCCCATCTGGCTTTGTAATTTGTTGATGGGGAACATTAACCTTCTCCTTCTCCAGTGCTTTCAAACTTGAGGCTAATTATCAACAGGGGTCCACGTTACATTTCTTCCCAAAGCAGATTTTTAAGAAGCCATGAGATCTGTTGTAGTGAGGAGCTGAATCTTGAAGGAGAGGGGAAAAAAAAAAGAAGAGATGAAAAGAAGAAGTTCGATTTAGCAGAAATAGGTCTTTCAACTTTTGTTTGCTTACCTTGGCAGACAGGTGTGAGCCAAAAATACACTGCAAAAGTAATGAGCTGAAAAACAATGCTGCACTGAGGGGAGTGGGTAGGTAGGATGGGAATGACAGTTCCCCCTTCTCTGAGCTTGGATACTGGGCTGTGCTCCAGTGGAATACTCCCTGCCCATGGCAGGGAATTGGAAATGGAGGATCTTTAAGGTCCCTTCTAACCCAAACCATTCTGTGATTCTGTGATTCCACTGCATAAGTTTTATGTTTGGAAATGGAAAGTTGATAAACTTGCATTGGTGTGCTAGCCCAAATCTTCTAGGCCATCTTAAGTAATTTTCATTTTGTTTTTGTCGAATAAAAATTGGCAAAACATATCCCGTGGAGACCTGTATTTGGATTAGAAAAGAAATATTTTGTGAAATTGGTTGAATTTGCCATTTTTTAGTGTAAGAAACATCTAGGGAAAGATGCTGTGATGTCTAACTAGCTCATGTCCAAGTTTTTAGAACAGAAGGTCTTGACTTTCATGTGCACTCATACCTTCAAGTCGTTTACTTTCATTAGAATAGCTTTCTAATTTTATGGAAGTGAATGACTCAGATAGGGAGTGCTTTGCTGATTGCACAAAACACTCTTCTATGCAGAATTTTCCTGCACTGAAAATTTCAGTCTGGGTGTGTTTGTAGTGTCTTCTCTCATATCCCCAGCTCTGTCCACCCACTCTTTAAATGCCTGAAGCTTGAGAACTTCCACTTGATTTTTTTTAGACTGTTTCTCAACCAAATGGCTCCACAACGGAGCAATTAGTCCTGGTGTTATGGAAGTGCCTCTGCTTGCTTGCTTTCATTTTCCTACATGTCACCCTAAATATTAGGATGGTTTACAGGCTGGTTTCAAAACAGAGAGACGAAGATGATAATTTTTTAATTGGTACGATGAACCTCGTGATTCTGCTTAGAGAGAAGATGCTTAGGAGGGGAGCTGTGATGGATGGTGTAGTTCCAGATGGTGGAAATAGCTTCCAAAGGGTTGGAAAATAATATGGAAACATTGGATTTTTACAGGGAATGATTTCTGATCCAGACAGTGCACGAGTAATATCATTCCATCCTCAGCTGTGCTTTGTACATCCCTTCTGTGAAGCACTTGAGCCCCAAATCCAGGAGGCCTTTGCATGGCAGTCCCGCTCGACCTAAAGCTACACGAACCCTCTTGTATTATTTTTTCCTTTAAGGGCAGCTTTCCCCCTCTACGACCTTCCCAGAGATCCTTTCATTCCCCGGTAGGTTTTAAAAAGTTAATCAGTACCTTGTACAGCTCTCAGGGGTAGAAAGTGCTACAACACAGGCTATTTGTTCCTAAATCTCTGCTTAATATAAGCAGCAGCCAGCAATATATATCCTCATCCACACACACGCACACACACACACGCGCACTCTTACACCTTCTTTGGCTGACCTGGTTATTCCTGTGTTCCCATTAGCCTGCTAGGCTGTTCAGTTTAACCAGCTGCATGCACTAAATAATAGAAACATTTAATGTTTTGCCGCTCGAGTGGTCCCCAACAGCAGTTTGGAACAACCTCGTCCCAGCGGATGGCGGCTGCGGAGCGGCTGGATGACAGCCCTGCTTCCTTCCAGCCATTTCCAGGGCTTTGGCGCTGCCACGACTGCAGCGAGGTGGAAGTGAGGGAAGGAACATGTGCTATTTTCTGAACACTCTGGGTGCAAACAGGAGCGGGGTGTGTGTGTGTGTGTGAGTGTGTTTACACTTCATGCAAATTTAGAGGTTCCTATAGTGGCACAAACCTCTTGGTGCTGCCGGAGAAGCTCTCAGAAGTTGTTTTCCTCTGTTGTTAAATCTAATTTCAATGTTTTCCCGTGTCACAGAATGTGTTCTCTGCCTTCCTGCTGGGGAAGACCTTCCCGTGCAGCGCTGGCTGGCTGCGGGCATCCCGGGGGAAAGCAGAGCTGCAAATCAGCCGTGTATCCTCTGACAGATTTTATGACGAGAGCACAAGCCTCCTTCCCTCCATCCCCCTGTCTCTCCTTCCCCTTGCCTTGGACAATGCATTTTCCAAACAGAGATGCTTTCCTTTATTTATCTCTGAGCCTAAAGGCCCACAAGATCAAGTTCTTTAAAAAAAATCTGAAATATCCAACCAAAGAACGTGGCAAACCCCTGTGAATGCCTGCCCAGTGATCCAGCCATTCCGAACAAGTTTCATTTAATGTGCCCCTCAGCCCTTCCCGGCCAGATCCAGCCTCTTGGAAACTAGCTCAGGGTGACTCAGGTGTGCTCCAAGGCCCTGCAGAGCAGAGGGTGCCTTTCCATCTGCTGGCAACTTGCAGAGTCCCTGTAACCCCATAACTTTACTGGGGGAGGGTGAGCAGCCCTGCAGAGGGGTTGGTGGCCTTGGCTTGTCCCGGGAGGGCTCGGAGCTGCCACTGTCTGTGGGATGGCTCATGTGGTTCCATGGGTTTGGAGAGGCTGCAGGAGGCAGGAGCAGTGAACTGCTGCAGGTGAGAGGGGTGTGGAGGTGGGATGCTCTGAAAGAACTCTTGGTACAAAGCGCTGTCCCCAAATGAGGCCAACCCTGAACATCTTCAGCCGAGCCTGGGGGATGAGAGCCCCAACGCGGCAGGCGCTCCCACCAAATGAAGTGTTTTCTGCTCTTTGTCCAGACAGAAAATTGGAAAATGTCAGCTCTGTTTTCTGATGAAAATTCATTGTCTGCCAGCTTTCCTGAAAGCCATTGGCCCCAGCCTGCATCAGTGGGAGCGCTAAAATGCAGCATGTGGCAAAGAGAAGTGGTAAAACAGGGGCTGCTCTCTCCTGTAGGTGCCATTACTCTCCCTGCCCTCCCCTCTGTGGGTGCCTGGTGTGAGTGTCGCAGCTTCTCTAGATAAAGAATGTTGTTTCTCCCAAAAGAAGAGGAATTTATTATTTTCGCTACATGGGGAACCTGACATCTGACAAGTATTTCCTTCTCCCAACCTCTGTTCTCCTTTTTCTCTACATAAATATAGTGCTCGTGCCCTTCCAGACGCCCCGGCTTTCCTGAAAACCCCTGTGTTGTAGCCATCAAATTGGCCCATGCATTTTTAATGCAGGCTTATTGACTGGATTCAGGAAGCATAAGGATAAAACAAATCGCTGTACTACGAAGGAAAAAGCCATTTGGCCAAGTGCATCTGCTCACCTTTGATTTATTTCAGCAACTTTCTCCTATATTTTCAGTCTATTCCCCCCTCCCCCCCCTAAAAATAATCTATTAGTCTTCTAGTATTTTGGCATTTGCATCTGCAGTCTGCTTCTCAGCCTATTCCATATTCACATTGCTTTGATATATACATGTGAAATAATGACCCAGAGCTGAAATACTAGCTAAACCTGGTTTCTGATATAATCCCCATGGTATTTAATTGTAGTTTCTTTGGCATCTAAAATGATGGGTTGTGTGATTGCTATCTAAATGTAATGTAGTGTATCCTGGAGGAGCTAAACATCGTGTCCGAGCTGGGAGTGCGAAACCAGGCTGAACAAAGCCCCTCCAGATAAATGAGCTGAGTGCTGTGTGCTCAGCAGTGTGGATAACCTCAGCCTTGCAAGTGCTGCCTTGGATAAATGCTGCTGAGGGAATGTAGAAATCCATTCAAATTGGAGTGCAAAATTCCAATTCCAAACCTTGGCCACCTCCCGAAGCCATCCAGGCTGTTCCTTCAGCCATCAGGTTTAGGTGTGCAAACTTCCATCTGTGTGGGAGGAAGGAAACTGTGGAGAGAGGTTTTGTGTGTGTTTTCTGTGAGGGGTTTGGAAAGAAGACTGGCTTTTTCAGTAAGTGTTAATCTCCTCTACCTTCTTGGTATGAATGGATGATGTGCGTTTAAATAAGTCCCTGTCTTTTGCCCAGGCCTCTGGCAGCAGGCAGTCATTACTGAGGTGGCCAGCACCCCAAGACCCACTCTCATTTGTGAGTTCTTTAATAATGGCTGATTCAGTCTTTTATAGACTGAATTATTTATTTAATAGACACAAAACTAACAGACGTAAGACTTAAAACAGACTACTACTACACAGGAATAAAACAAAAGGGAATACTAGTATTATACACGTGAGGTTAAATGTACCATTAATTTACAGCTAGCTAAGAAACAGTGTAACTTAGGAGCCAGTGTTTCTTACCACCAGTTCTTGAAGGGGCAGACATGAAAATCCTTTCCCTCAATTTCCAGAAAAGTAACCACGAAGTTGAGTCCAAGCTTCGGGGAGAAATCGTCTCGCACATTCCCAAGGAGTGTGTAAGAGACTTCTGCCTTTGTGATAAACTGTAGTACTTTTGTAGTGTAAAAGCAGGCCTTTTGGTCACCTCTGTTTTTTATCTTTTCCCACTTTTGTTAAACTGGCAGATGTTTTGGTGCCAGGAGATGATACCCGATGGGTCTTGCCTGCCTGGGTTATCTCTCCTGTCTGCATCAGCCACCTGTGGTGGGGAGAGGGCGTGTATGCCCTGCCACACATCTTCAAGCAGGATTTATTAGGATGTGATGGAGCATGGTCCTGAGAGCAGCAGCGTGAAGGTACCATCCAGGGGCACTTCTGGATGAACCTAAACTTCTGGGATGCCTTTTGAGGTGTGGTGTGTTAGCTTTCCACACATTGCTCTTACCTGCTGCATGGCCAGTCCAAATGTTCCAGAAGCAAAAGTATCAGAGTCTCAGAAAGCCAGGTTGGAAGGGACCTCAGGGGTCACCTGGCCCAACTCTTCTTGGCGAAAGCACAGTCTGGACAAGCTCAGCAGCCTGTGCAGCTGAATCTTGAAGTGTCTGATTTTGGAGAATGCGTCACTTCACTGGAAAGATTATTCCGATGGTTATTCCAATGATACGCAATGATTATTCTCACTGTGAAAAATCTTCCTCTTGTGTCCAAGTGGAATCTCCCCAGGAGTAATTTGTACCCATTACCCCTTGTCTTGTGGAAAGGGAGTCTCCCTCTTCGTAGCCATCCTTTAAATACTTGAACATGGTGAAGAGGTCTCCCCTCAGCCTTTTTTTTCTCGTGGCTGAACAAACCCAGGTCTCTCAGCCTTTCCTCATATACAGCCTTCCAGTCCTTGGATCATCTTTGTGGCCCTTCTCTGGGCCTCTCCAGCCCATCCAACTTTTTTTTTTTGCATAGCGGGGACCAAAACTAAGCACAGTATTCCAGGTTCCTGACAAGGACCACAAACAGTGGGATAGTGATCTCTTTACCTCTGCTGGGGATCCCCTTGTTGGTGCAGCCCCCCTCATTGGCTGTCTTGGCCACAGCAGCACCCTGGTCACTCACACTGACTTGTCCAAAGATAGGCAAAAATGAGCTGAGAAGGAAAAAAGTAGAGAGGAAAGAATGATCCTATAGAAGTCCAAGTGCTCTGACAGCCCCGGGCTTTCCAGTCCCATCCCAATGTCCCTGGAGCAAACAAACCCAAAGCTTCCTGTCTGTCTCCTCCCTAAACTACACACCCTGTGGTGCTTCTCTGCATTGTGTTGCTGCTGTGAGCCTGTGAGGCTGGTGCTCCACATCCTGATATAAATTGTTATCAACAGCATAATAAAGAGTGATACACAGCGCCGTGCCAGCCCTCGCACGCCGCAAGCTTTTATGTTGCTTGTTTAAATCCACCGACAATATTGCTGCGACTTCCCGAGATATTGGTCCGTTTTAGCCTAATGGGAATGATGCGGTTTGTTCCCAGCTGCCTTCGGGAGCAGAGAGCGGTGCTGCGGGATTGGAAAACCGGCTCACAGCCTCACAGGGGTGGTGCTGACCTGGGCCTTGGAGCGGCTCCTTCAGCGGGAGCAGGCAGGACTGGCAGTGAAAGCAACCTAAAACTGGTTGTAGGGGGAGGGTATCATCATGCTTTTGCCTTTTGCACTGTGGGAAAGGATAGCTCGTGAAAAGACAGAAAAAAGAGTGAGTGGAATGTAAATCCTTCTGCATTAGGATGCATTTTCCCTAAAGCATGCCTTAACCCAGTGGGCTGTGAGGTTCCCTTTGTCTCAGGTGGTGTTTTCTGTTTAAGTGATGGATGTTTAATTCTGTGACTATCCTTAAAAAAAATATATATATATCGTGTCTGTGTTCAGCGTTGACCCAAAGCCAACAGAGAGAAAGGTTTTGCAGATTTTTGTGTCCAGTAACTTCAGGGAATAATGCTTCTTAAAATATTTCTTATAATAAGCTTAAGTGGAGAAAATTGAAAAACATCATTCATACTTTGATGTCCTAAAGTATGAAATCAGAACAGCTTACTAGCAACTAAATTCTATCCCTTGACCACAGAAGAAGGCAAGATTTAGGAACATCATAAGATCAAATAAAATAGGGTCAGCTTTGTGGTGTAGTGGCTGTGGGATTCGTTGGGATACGGGAGTCATGAGTTCAGGCCCTGAGCTCAGTATTTCCCTTACAAGCTGGCATTCCCACTGAGGGCTGCAGGGCTGGCATTTTAAACACAGTCCTCCAGAAAGGCTCTGGGCCAGCTGCACGGGGAGGCCCCTTGGGCATGGGACACCTCAGTTCCAATCCCTCAAACTACAGCTTCCACTGAGATTTTGACTAAGGTGCTTCTGTAAAGCAGAAGTAAAAGCACCTCTGTGTCTTAATATGGTATTCTGAGCATTATAGACACCCCAGACTGGAGTTTAAAAGGTGTTTAGATGCCTGCTGATTCAGTTAACAATTTGGAAAATCACTCAGGTGCCCAACTTGTTGGCTTTGCGCAGGGTTTTGTCAGCCAGTATTGACTGATAGACCCAGATAAATAGACATGGAGAGATTCTCACTTCATGGCACGATTTTTAGACGGAGGTTTTAAAACTCTTCATCTGCCATGGGCAAAGTAAGGTTTGGGAAATAGCTGTAAAGCATGGTAACCCTGCTGCAGGTTATGGGTATTCTTCATGCAAATGCATGTGGAAATGTTACTCTGAAGAGACCTGCTTAGGAATCTAAGTACTGACAAGCTTGCCACACACTGCAGGAAATTTGACATACAAAATCTCTGGCCTGACCTTTGAATGACCCCAGTCCCGAAATATTTAAAGTTTGTTGTACACAGGCTGCTTTAATTCACATTAGAAGAAAACCTGTGCACCTGAGAGCAAAGAACCCGGCCGGGTGTGAAGGGCTGCAGCTGATGTGTGTCATGTCCTCCCCAGCTGATCTCCCAAAGTCTGGGGTTGCACGTGAGCTGCAGCATCTTCTTTCCAAAACCAGCCAATTGAGAGGTTGGCTGAGAGGTGTTTGAGAGTACGTCTGTCGGTGTGTATTTACAGGAAGACTTTTCTGAATCAGGCAGAACTGGGATGGTATCAAGGATGCTCTAAAGCCTTAAGGATGTGGAAGACTTGGCCACAGCTTTATCGTGATACTATTACTAATAAAGCTACTGCTTTATGCTGAGGAAATGTGTTCATCCATTACCAGCATGAACCTGTTAACATTCATGGTGTGGTGGGTTTGCCTTCAGTTTCTTTAGGATGGTGTGGAGGAGGTTTATTTTGGTAACTGTGTTTTGTTGGACTCTCAGTATTTGCTGGTTATTGTCTGTAGGCAATAATCTGGTCTTTATTTGAAATATGTTGCCCAGAGAAGCTGTGGCTGCCCCATCTCTGGAACTGTCCAAGGCCAGGTTGGATGGGGCTTGGAGCAACCTGGGATAGTGGAAGGTGCCCCTGCCCACAGCATGGGGTTGGAATGGGATCTTGAAGGTCCTGTTTTATGACCCCATGATTTATACCTCAAACCCTTGCTTGAATTCCTTCTCCAAAAATATTTGGAGGATGACAGCACAATTCTCTTCTTGGGGAGAGAGGAGGTGGATTGAACCCATAACTGAACCCCTCACCTGCTCAAGGCTTTTAAGGTGGGAGAATAATTGGCCTAATTCACCTACAGATCATGTGGAGGAATAGAATCTCCAGGAATTAAGAGGATGGATCATTGTTTTTTCTCCTCTGAGTGGGGACAACTGAGCTCCCACCTTCCAGGCCTCCTTCACGTGCTTTAGGTCGTGAGGCAGGAACTGAGGCCACAGATGTGGAGGGAATGGCCATTTTTTGACTTTATTGATAAAAATTTGCCTAATTGCCTTCTCTGAGTGCTGTAGCAGTGAGGGCAAGGTACGTCAGGCTTTACCGCAGGCTGTAAAGGATTCCCAGCGTCCCTGGATGCATTTTTATGTACCTTAATCAGCCCTGTACCTGCGTTTTTATTGCTGCAGGATTCTGCTGCTGGAGCAGTGCTTTACTTGTGCTTTTATGCGTCACCCTCTACACCTGCTTGTGTCTCTGAAGAGACAAACCTACAGAGGGGTGTCCAGAGCACAGCACTGAACCTGTCCCCCCAAAACCTGGAGAAGAACGGAATGAACCACCCTTCTCTGACTCCCAGGTGTTCTGGTATTAATGCTCCTCCTGGATTCATGCAAATGGATGCAGAGAAGATAAGAGACCTCTCTGATTCCCATCAGGAGCTGGGTAAGGACTTGCTGGCCTGTTCCAGAGCCCAGAGCCATCCCTCCTCAGAGCCTGCACTCTACAGAAGTATTAATGCATCCCCTTTTCTTTATGGCTTTAATTATTGTGTGCACTGGGCACGGTGATAAGTGGATATCTTCGTGTTAAGCAGCTAATTAATGTTTGGAACTTAGTCTTTGGTTTATTGTAGGGTTTTGCAGGAAAGTATTCTCAGCTGTAATAGAGTTTGTGAGATATATACTGTAGATCCCAAATGTTAGAGACAAAAAGATGAGGTGCTGCTAAGGGCCATCAGTGCACATTGACTTCTTTTGGCCCCACATACATCAAAAAAATGAAGTGAAACCCTTTGTTGGAGGACTGATTGCAGCTGAGGCACCTTCTTTAATCTCCCATGTGCAGCATGCCTTGTGAGCCAGGAAGGCTATCAAGATAGAGTTTTAATTAACATTTGATTTTTAGATAATGTGCACAGTTTATTTTGGCAAGAGTTCATTGAATATGAAATTTTTGTAATTAAGATACTCAAACCTGCAATATTTTGTTTTCTGCAGTATTTTTTTTCCAAACTGGCATAAATTCTGCAGCATTTATTACCCAGTAGACAACTACTGCAAGAAAGAGCAATTTCTCCCGCTGCTTTTTTTTTAATCTGTTTTTAACCTTTTTGTTTTGGTGCCTTATTAGGCAGCGTCTTCACAATTGTATTTGAGCAATCACAGAATAAAAATAAAGTAGTGAAGGTACTGAAGTCCTTATTCCTAAGGTAATTAAATATCAATCTTCTCTATTAATTTGTTTTAATATGCACATCCGAATGAATTAATCTCTGTATCATCTGAACACCCCACAAAACAATGTAAATCAGTGAGGCATCACTGGTATGATATTTCTCTTTTGTCCTTCAGAAGGAGCCAGACTCTTAAACAGTATGTTTTACATATTTAGAGGTATTATATGCTCCTCTCAGAGATATTATTAGCCTCCTGAAAGAGAAATAAGAGAATAGATGTGAAAAAACGTCCTTGGTGTAGATGGTGAGCCAAAAGAATTCATGGTTCTTGGATGTTCTTCTCTTTTTTTAATGGTGCATAAGAAGAATTTACTGAAAAACTTGGTTGTGCTTTGTATTTTTCTGTCATGGATTCTTAGGATGAGGCTAGAAAGCTCTAAAACCAAACTGAAATTATTGATGAACAGTGAAACCTTGTAGCTCTCTATAATCTCAACACATTTTCACGGGAGAAAACGCTGTTAAAAGAAGTCAAAACAAAAGGGTGAAAACTGCTGCCATTCTGGGTTTGTTGGGAGGGGTTAAAAGGGAAGAGAAGGATAAAATCACTTTTCAGAGTGATTGCTGGGAAAAAATGAGATTCTATAGAGCACTCAGTGTCTGGTAGGGGAGGAAATATGCAGATCGTTGTGGCACTGTGAGTTTATTATTTATTGAGGGACGTCCAGATGAGCGCAGGAGGAGTGTGAAATTGAAGAACAAATTAAGGGTAAAAGGTTATTTATTTTCCAGCTAAATCCTTTTTCTTTTGAATATTATTAGTAATTCAATTTTTAGCTAGGAAGCAGCCCAGCCTGAGAAAGCCTCAGAAATCCAGTGCACGAGGTGAGTGGGGTCCCACCTCCTCCCCCCGCGCCTGTGTGTCAGGGTTTACAGCCCAGGAGAACAACTCACTCGTAAAAATACAGATTTTTCTGAACTGCTCAAGCTAATTCTCTGTTGTCCAAAGCATAACTGTGAGGAGAGTTGAAATCATGCCAGCCTCCGTGTATGCCATGGAAGTGGTTGCTTAAATCCCTCTGCCAGGTAGCCTCTGCTTCCCCTGGGCTGGGAAATAGCTCCAGCTCCTGGCCCCTCGAAGGAATTCATCTGCACACGGTGTCTGCGCCCAAAATTTGGTGTGGGCGTGACTTTTTCTCACAGCTTAGTCCTCACGTTTAGCTGTGAGATCGGTAAATGCTGGCGGTCAGGCTCTTCTCCCAGGGTAACAAGTGACAGGACAAGAGGAAAATGCCTCAAGTTGCGCCAGGGGTGGTTTAGATTGGATATTTGGGGAAATTTCTTCACCAAAGGGATTGTCAAGCCTTGGCACAGTCCCCATCTGTGGAGGGATTTAGAAGAAAGGTAGATGTGGCACTTGGGGACACGGCTTGGTGGTGGCCGTGCAGTGCCGGGGGAGCAGCGTGGACTCGATGATCTCGGCAGTGTTTTCCGGCCCTGATGGTAACCGTGGTCAGAGCAGTCCCTTCTGTCGGAGTGCCTGGAGGTGCTGGGCTGGGTGACAGCCTGGGGGAAGGTGCAGGTGGGACCTCAGGTGCCGCCCGCTGAGCTGTGCCTGGCTGCGGGGAGGAACCCCCGTGCTGCAGCACGGCTTTGCTCGGGAGCGGAGCTGGCTGGAGGAGCGGGGCATTGATCGCATCCTCAGCATCCCGGGAGCCTCGGTGCTAATTAGCAGCAGGGATTGCCGCAGGGCAGGAGGGTGCCCAGGGCTCGGAGGGCTGTAGTTTGGCCTTTCAGAGCAAGAAATCCATACTGGTTAAACTGCCTCTGTCGAGTGTTTGTGGAATCAGAAACTGTGCCTGAGAATCCGTGTGAAGTTAAATCTCTCGTAGCACATCATCACACAGAGGGACGACCCTGCTCAAGCAGATGTTGTGGGTACTAAAGCACTGAGAATCTGGGATTGCGTCCTTGTGCAAGGAGAGCAGGACATGAGGAACAGGCCTTGCCAGGGCTGCGGAGCACTGCAGGGAGTGGTGAGGATGGGCTGTGAGTTTAGTCCAGCTAAGGCCAGAATGTTTGTGAGGCTCCACAAATGCAGATCTAAGCTGCCCACTGAAAGGATACAGGGATTATTCCTCTGCTGTTGGAATGACAGCTAACAAGACAATAAGCAGCTGGAGAATATACATGGCTTTAAATGACCATCATCTCTTACACTCAGAAAATAATGTAATCTCTTCGCAGCTTCCATATCCCCGAAGTGTGTGTGAGTCATTAGCTGTTATGATGTACATAACCATCCTTTCATTTTGAGGCCTTTTCTTCATTCATTTTCTTCATTGCACAATACAAAAGATCTCAAACTACATCCTGGTTTAGGCCAAACAAAAATTGCTACTAAGAATAAAAGAAAATCTATCATTTTGTTTGCTGCTTAGGTAAGCTGCTAATACAAATCCTTGATGCCTCCACAAGATACTGCTGTAATTCTGTCCTTTATGCTCCTACTTTGCCCATAATTTCACATTCCCATTCAGTTCTCTTTAATCTGTATTAGATGTGTTTACATTTAGTTCCATTACAGGCTCCTAAGGAGTTTGTCGGGATTCTTCACACTGCATGAAACAGAGGTCGGTGTGCCACGGGCTTCACCCCAGTTCTCCATCTAAAAGTGGGATGAGCCAAGACTCAGAGGAAGGAGAAGGTGGATGGGTTGTAAGCGAATGGGTTAATAATGACACCAGGCTGGGCTGTGGCTCTGTCCTGTTCAGAGCCTTTGTAGCTCCCTCTGGGAAATTGTACGAGATGGGTTTGCCCAGCCACAAACACACCCAGCACAATGGAGCCGAAAATGAAAACCCAGGGTAAAAGAAGCAATGTATTAGTTCACAGACAGGTGCAATACAAAGGTTCCAGGAAACTGAATTTTGAAGAATTGCGAAAGTTTTAGGAGGTAAAGTGGGATGGCTGGAAGGGATACGTGGAACAATCAGGGATGCTGTGCCTCAAAGAGGGAATTCTCAGAAACTGAGGCTAAAAGTGTAATGTTGAAAGTCCAGAGTAGTGAAAGAGGAATACAGAGCTGAGTTAAATGCGAAAGAACAAAGATAAGATAGAGTTGGAGTCAGCAAAAAAAGAAGAAAAAGAAACTTTCTTAGAAATAATCTATAAAGGAGAAGGAAGTTCAAGGTGGAGAGCAGGCCTATAACAAATTACGAGAAGGGTCTGTTTAATAGGAATTCAAATGGCTACGGTGCTAAAAAACTTTTTGAACATTTCTGTAGTGAAAAGAAAGATTAGTTTCTGGCTCCAGGGAATCAGTATTGATCGTCATTTGGTTTTGATGGGGCCATATTTTGCCCAGCAGTTGTGAAGGGGTGTTACGTGTGTTACCTCTGGCATCCAAGAATATCCGAGGGAGCCTGGAGGTAATAGATGTGGATGTAGGTGATGAAGGGTGGGGAGGAGGAGTGCAGTGAGAGCCCTTGGACGTTTGCAGCTGAGGGAGGCCGGTGCTGTGGAGTTCCAGGGCCCAAGGAGTTAAACTGGTGACTCGGCAGTGGAAGAGCTGATGGGCTTGTCTGACATTTAGAGGTGCAAATGTTACAAGCCTTGATCTAATTAGCACCTTCTGAAGCAGGAGCCGGGGCAAGCCATGGGATGTCGGCGTGGCTGAAGTGATGGAGAGTGTCTAGGAGGGTGCCGGCAGTGTGACAATATGTCCGAGTTGGCATTAAGTGGGATTTTCAGCAGAAGGGTGTAGGACAGCACCCTTGGGCTGGGTCCTCGGGCAGGAGGACACGTGCCTGTGGCAGCCACACACCCTCCACTGACTCTTTTTTCCCCTCTTGTTTCTTCTTTAATGTAGAGAGAAATCCTTTTCTGCCATTTGAAAACAAAACTTTAAAGATAAACACATTGATGTTGGTCTGCAGAGGAATGAGCTTCACCTGCGGGGATTTAATTAGCAGTCTCTGGGTAAACAAAATGGGCGAATTACAGTAAAGGGGAGCTGATAAAATTGGAGGAATCATGGGTTACCTGGTGGAAAGCTAATAGACTATCAGTTTGAAAACAGTATGTAAAGTGATTCTGGCAGTTCCATTTGAAAAGTATCTTCTATCATCAGTGAAATAGATGGATCTAAAATCACTGGTGTTAGAAGGGTAATGAAACCGAGTGCAGCAAGGAATACAAGTTTACAAAGAGTAAGTCCCGCTAAGAAAGTGTTCCGTGCCTTCAGACAGAATCGCTGCCTCTTTTGGCAGCGGGTGATGTAATTAATGTAATAAATTTGGATTTTTCCAAAGCGTTTGGTACTGCATTTCAAGAAATCTATTTGACAAATTAGTTTAGCGAGGGTTGCAGTGTGAAGCACGGCCAAGAGACCGCGCAGCAGAAGCTGAGTGATGGATAGCCAAGGATTGCAGGCAGGAGAGGCCCCTAATGGGGTTTTCTGGGAAAGGTGCTAGGTCCAGTTTTAGTTAACCTCTTCATTAATGAGCTGGGAGAGAGAGTGTAAGCGTGCAAATTAATGATCTCAATTCGAGAAGATCTGCAGATAATAAAGGAGAGGGAGATAAGGAACGTGGGCAAAAAGATAACAAACTGCCTTCACCTTGAAAATACGAATGCAGGTGTTGCTGGAGCTCAGCAGAGCTGCGTGGGAGCACAGCTGGCGCTGGAAGAACAGACTGAGAGAGCAATACAAGGGACAATTTAGATGTAAGCTGGCGATGAAGTATGAAAATACGAAAAATAAATATAAACTTGGAGTGTGTTTGACAGCATTTCATCATAGTAAAGGGGACGTGGCAGCGTGACTCACATCTCTCAGGACATTGGGTAGTCAGATGGGAGGAAGTATTGAAATATACACCGTGAAAAATATTCTTGTATTGGCAGGCGGATGGTTGAAGTGATACACTGGTGTTTTACCTGTATCCTGTACTTCTCTAAAGTCAAGAAACAAGTAGTTTTAGCCTGGATTTGTTATGCCATAAAGCCACACAAATTGCAGACTGAGAGGTAAATCACACAGCTCACAAGAGGGATGCAAAGGATGAGGAACAAGTCTAAAGCCTAATGCTTGGTACATGCAGTTTCCAGCTCTCGTGAGTGAATTTTTCTCCTCGTAGAGGGTTTATTCAGATGTGATCTGCAGTTTCTGAGGGGCTTCCCAGCTGATGAGCACTGTGATGTGACATCTGAAGGATTTGGGAATAAGAAAAAACCCCCCACAAACAACAATAGGAAAACCCACTTAAATTAAAAAAAGAAAAAAGGAGATCAAATGCAGAGTAACAATATTCTGGGGTTATTTTGATCAGCTTGCAGCCCCTCTTTGTGTGATTGCAGAGGGTGCAGAGATTCCTGTGAAACGGGTGCCTCATTAAATTAGGCTTATGTTCGGGAAGGCTCGAGAGCAATTTTTTTTTTTTTTTGGAAGGAGTAGAGACAAATGGATATAAGAGTCCTGGGCAATTGTTAGTTCAGAGCAACCATCAAAGCCCCCCAAATGTTATTTTTAGTTGCAGATGGCTGGTGAGAGAGAACTGAGCGAGCGGCTCTGGTTGTGTGCCGAGGGGCCGGGTGGTGAGGAGCACACAGGATGGACAGGCACCAGCTCACCCTCCCCCTGCGTTGTGCTCCCCCAGCTCCTCTCCTCAGCAGGTTGTGAGTGTTTATCCAGGTGCTTCACTGAGTGGAATGATGTGTGAGCTGGGAGGGAGCTTGCAATTCAGCTGTCATCTCTGATAAGAACACCAACAAACCTGCAGAAGTGGGTCCCACCACAGGCTTTTTAACCACAGGAGTGAAGATTAACAAATTCAACCCCCGCTTTCTCTGGGAAAGTGGATAATTGTCCTTGGAGAGTTGCAGCAGTGTAAGGTTACCCATATTTTCCTTAAGGATAAGTTACCCTTCCAGTACCTGAAAGGAACCTACGAGAAGGATGGGGAGGGACTTTTTAACAGGAGCCTGGAGTGACAGAATAAGGGGGAATGGCTTCAAACTGAGAGTAGGTTTGGATTAAGTACCAGGAAATAATTCTTCCCTGTGTGGGTGGGGAGGCCCTGGCACCGGGTGCCCAGAGAGGTGGTGGCTACCCCATCCCTGGAAGTGTCCAAGGCCAGGTTGGATGAGGCTTGGAGCACCCTGGGATAGTGGAAGATGTCCCTGCTCATGGCAAAGAGTTGGAATGAGCTGAGCTTTGAGGTCCCATCCAACACAGACCATTTTATGATTCTATGATTTTTTTATTCTATGGTTTGATGATTCTAATCAAATTCATATATAAACTCTCCTTACTGGTTTCAGTCTAACGCCTGCAACTTAGACTCTATGAGAATTTAGACTTTTTGAGATTGTATTTATTATTTCCCTCAGTCTGGCAAACAACACAGGTCTGCTTTGGTCTGTAAGTGCTGGTGAATTGTTCACTCTTCATAATTTATGATGTGCAAATTGCTCCGTAGGCCTCCTGGCATTGCTCCTGTCCCCTTCTTGGCGTTTTCCTTGAATTGGAGTGGCTTTTTAAGGCTGGACATGTAGCATGCAGTAATTTCCAAGCAATTTGAGGCATTTCTCAGTGACCCAGGCTTGTCACAACTGTGCTTTGCAGGTTTTGTTTGCTGTTTTTCTGTGCTGGTCTCCACCATGTCTTGGGCATTTTCCCACTCCGAGGAAAGCCCTGAGCTGGAGTTGTATTCACAGGAAGGGTTTATGCAGGTGGAAGGTGGGGCTGAGGATGGCCAGGGCTGGTCCTGCATTCCCCTTGCAGTGACTCCTGCCTCGTTCTGCTGCTGCCACTCCTTCCTGGGGGACACCAGACAAGGCACTGCTGCCTCTTCCAACTCACACATCCATCGTGCTCCCCTGGCACCTGCACCACAGACTATCCCTAAGGAACATCACCCATCACAGGGGGAATTCCAGTAGGACTTTCTTTATCAGCTCTCTGCCGTTTCTCCCATTTTCACTCTTTTGTTACAGAGCAGGAAACGTCCTTCCCAAACGTGATGGAAGGGAGCTGGAGTGGATGGCACTAGCGAGAGGTAACATTTTGGAGTACCTCTTGGGAAGAGGAGGGTGGGAACTCACGGGAGGATCTGTGATATTTGCTTCCTCAGCACTATTTCCCTGGCTGCTGGGGGAATTTGCACGAGGCAGGCGCAGTTGCCTGGCCCTGGAATGCAGAGTGCTGAGATGCATTTTCTGTAGCTCCTGTTTGATCTTTTTTTCTTTTTTTTCCCACATCCAACTTGCTGCTACATTCAGTTATCATAATTCAGCATCCATAATCATGTACCCATTCACAGGGGCTGATTTTGTCCATTTACAGACCTGCAGCCCTCTCTATAGGCACCATTAGTGTGTGAATGCAAAAATAGCCCTTATAGGATGCATCATGATTAGGTTCAGTGTTCAGTGTGTGATAAACCTTTATCCAGCAGATGCATTAGGGAATTCTTTGTTGCATATGCATCACTTACCTGAGCAAATGGTGCAAAATACTTTTTAAATTAAAGAACATAAATGGAAGTTTTCCCAGTGCCTTTCTCCGTAAATAAATGGTTTTGTTCATGTGTGCTACTGAGTAGGAAAGCAAAGGAAGTATTTATGAGTGGTAGTAATAGTTAATTCTTTTAAAAGCACTATAAACCTGCATGCCCCAGGTCACATGGCAAGCCTCAGCTGACATAAAATCAGAAGGATTGTTATGGACAACATATTCCAAATGAGTCAGGGAGTTTGTGCCTCCTCCGGAGTGTCTGAACCTGTCTGCTTGTGGATGGGCTTGCTGTGGCAAGGTAGCTCCTGTCTCCTGGAACTGCAGTTGTCTCATTGTTTCTGTTCAGTGTACGCCATGAAGTGTTAGAATTTATGGCCTGGAGAAGAGAAGGCTTTGGGGTGACCTAATTGCAGCCTTCCAGTGTCTGAAGGAAGCTGGCAAGAAAGATGGAGAGACTATTTACAAGGGCCTGGAGTGACAGGACAAGGGGGAATGGCTTCAGACTGAAAGAGAGTAGGTTTGGGTTAGGGATTAGGAAGAATCGTAAGGGTGGGGAGGCCCGGGCACAGGGTGCCCAGAGAAGCTGTGGCTGCCCCTGGATCCCTGGAAGTGTCCAAGGCCAGGCTGGACTGGGCTTGGAGCACCCTGGGATAGTGGAAGGTGTCCCTGCCCATGGCAGGCGTTGGAACAAGATGAATTTCAAGGTCCCTTCCAACCCAAACCATTCTACGATTCTATGCCATCGTTCTGTGGCTGTTTTTCGTGGTCTGGAGTTTGCCATCCAGCCGAGCACATCGTGGTGGGAGACAAGAAGTGGCTCCTCTGTTCCAGCCAGTGCCACACAGGCCATCCCAAGCTGTCTCACTGCAGAGCTACCCCGAGACCTGCATGTGATCTCCTGCTCCTGGTGGGAAATCACAGATGCCCTGGCCCGGGGAGCTGCAGTCCTTTGCAGTTGGATACGCTTTGTACTGCTAAACTGAAGATTGTGTGAAATCAGTTGGGAGGGGGGGAAAAAAATCAATGCCTGGTTTTTCAGGATGAAAAGGCAAGATAGCCGCACAATTAAGCACTGGAACACATTTTCCACACTCTTCCTGTCATGTTCTCCTGATTCTGCGTCTTGGCTGTTCATCAGAAATAATTAAACTCTCTCCCATGGGCAACAATTACTTGCTTAAAATATTTGAGTAAAAAGAATGCATTTATAATTACCTACCCTTTTTGAAGGTGAAAATGGAGATTATCTTTTGATGAAATAAATGTATGTGGGGAGACTTCCCAAGTACCAGAGCAGTGCATCCTGTGGCAGTGGGAATGGTGTGTGGCGTGGGATGCAATGTGCTCCACGGTGTATCCCAAGCTCAGCCTAAAGGAACTGAAAGAAAAACCTGAAAAGGTTTTGATTTCAGAGTTAGGCCCAAGTCTGAGCCCCTGCCCATGAGTAAGAGGTGTTTATTCTGGCAAATCTGCATATGGGCTTGACATTTTTAAGCAGCAGGAATGAAGCAGGAAACATATCCAATTTGTACCTATCAAATACGGCCCTTTTATTTAGTCACACCATGTCTTCCCTTTTCATGCTAAGAGTTGTCTTTGTTCCTTTTGACTCTTATTCTCAAGGGACTTGGAGCTTTGAAAGTGTTTTATGTTTCAGAGCAGCTTTTTTTCCCCCTCAGATTTGTTTACTGATCCATCCTTGGTAAGACCTTTTAGTGAATGTGATAGGAAGGTTATTAAAAATAAAATATTCATCAGGAAATCAGCCATAAACATGTGGGCTGGTTAAAATTCAATTCCTAATTCTTTCAACCTTGACATCATTTTGCTTTTTACTTAATATCTGTGTATACAAATTTCTGAGCTAATTTATTTTATCAACTTATGCTTATTTCAGTTGTTCCTACGACTCGCTCTTGTCTGCTTAATGGCATCAAATAACGTGACAATGGTAAAAATGACAATGACAAATGGAGGGTTGTGACAGATTGGCTGAATTTGAATGTCTCTTACTGAGAAAAATGTTTCAGGAGTGCCATTAATTGCTTTCACAGCAGTGAGTTGTGTTTGTGCATCTTGTCTGTCACTTGGTGCCTGTTCCTGCTCTTCCCATGTGGAGGGGTGACAACTCCTTCCTTTCAGTTGCCTGGAACAATGGTGCAGGGAAGCCAGGGCGGGGAGTGCAGAACAGAGATAGGGGAGGGAAAGCACAGAAAGTTGGTCCTGGGCAGAGGTGGGAGCTGAATTTAGCTGGGTTAATAAATGAGAGTGGGAATGGAAGGTACCAGAAAAGCATCTCTGGGAAGCAGGGTGACAGCAGTGGCAGTGAGTGGCTCCCCTGGGAGCTCTGCTGGGTCACACCATTTCCACTGCACCATTCCCACTGAGGCCATGGATAATGCTCGTTCTGGTGATTTTGTTCTTCATTTTCTAGTTCAGTTTTCTTACTTCCTTCCACAGGCTCTTCCTCTTCTCCTTTCAGCATCCTTTTGTTTTCTCCCACCACTATTCCTGCTGCAGCTCTGGGCGCTCACGCTGGTGGGGTTGTTCACTCAGACCTTCAGTCCTGACATGGGGAGGATTAGTTATCCTCTCCAGCATTCTGTTTCCCATTTCCCCTCTGGATGCATGTGCCTTGGCTGCCAGGCAGGGTAGAACTTTGCTCCATGTGCTTCATTTTCAGGTGGTTTATCTATCCCTGGATTTAAGACTTTCTTTAATTAGAGCAAAATCCTTTGGACTCCTTGCTTTGCAAATCAGTGACTGCAGGCACCAGTCGTCTGTCAGTTCACAGGATGTGTGAGAACTCTAAAGGTCAAGTAGGAACCTGAAACATCAGAGAGCTCCCAGCCTCCAGCATGCCCTCAAATCCCAGGTGCTGCTGGCACGCGAGGGGAAGGACAAGTGCTGGACACAAAGGAGAGGCTGTGCCTCCAAAGGTTCTTCTGGGAGTCCCGTGGTCCTCACTGATAGAGGTGGAGAGGAAGAGAGCCACCACTGAATCCATCGCTGTGAGGAGCACTGCTAGGAGAGGAATGATCTCGGCATTTAATTTGAAGTTTCATTTTCAGAGCCATTCAGACCACCTCCTCAGGGGGACCAACCTGTTTGGGAGCCTGAGGAACATCTTTAATCTTGGTAATGTTTATTTTATTAAAAAAGAAATAAGAGGTGGCCTTGAAAGGGTGGGAGTAACACACTAGGTATTCATTTCTGAGCCTCTCCTGGAGCACTATTCTTCAGAAACAGGAATTTCCCAGTTTGGTTTCTGACCCATGTGTGTCCCTTACCCTTCTGTGAGGTTTCAGTGTGCTTAGGAATGAGAATATAATTATTTCTTTTTATTGCATGCGGGTTCTCTCTGACTTCTTTTCAAATTTCCAGGTTAAATAACCGGGAGATATCAAAGGGCAGGTTTGGAAATACATGTACTCACTTGCTCAGCCATCAGTCTTAGTTGAAACCATGATTATGCTTTAGAGCAGAGATTGATTTTCTTCCTTGACCGTCTTTGGGCAGAGAAGAAGATGCTCACGAGCCTGCATGAGCTCTTGCTCTCACCTTCAACGGAGGTGAGCTCTTTTTAAGTGCCACACATACTTTTTGGAGCAGGAAAATCCGTTCAGAGGCCTAAAGAGCCAAGGCTTGGAGTAAAATCTCCATTTTGATAAATCCACCACTCCTCTCTTTTCCTCCAAAAGGTCAAAGCTAATGATTTCCCCTATGGTTGGCTCAATGGGAAGTAAAGTGCAGAGAATCAGAGTTTGGTTACTTCTGCTTTGTATATCAATATGAGGAATAAACCTAAATAGGTTTCCTTGCAGGCTGGCGCCTGGGGAATAGAAATCAGGGAGCAATTTGCTAGTCTTCGTGTATTTGTGAATGTGCATTTCTGCTTGACGGCAAATGTTAAGTCAGCCTTGGAGTCAGTCACCCACCATAAACCTTCCCTATCCTAATACACACAGAGATGTATTAGTACCCAGTAGAGAATGGATTTTGAATTAGCCTTAACCAGGCAGTGTCTCAGTTTTGCTCATGATCTGCAAAAAGAGACAGAGAACAGCTCTCAGGGAAGTGGATATTATGAAATTTGATAGACAATGAGTGATTGAAATGTGAGGATAGTAATGGATTTGCTTTCCCACTTACCTGTAATAGAAGTATGGGGAAAGCAAAGATTTTCTTGTTCCTTTTGACTTAAATGGGGGCATTTCTCATTTATCTTTTCTTGACGTAAAAAATTGTTTGGGTTTTTCTTTTTCCCCCATTAAAATATAAATCTATATTTCTCCTTTACAGGTGCTTCCTTCTGAAACAGGTTGTTTTAAAACCTAGCAGTTCAGGGACAGGAATATGCTAACGGCTAACATTATTTTTTCTGATTTGTATGTATTTTTTTTCCCATCCGAACTCGTTTTGATCCCAGTTGGGGGTAGAAATTCTTAAAATTTGGGTGTTTCAGCTGATTTGAATGAGGTTATCCAAGAGCGTTTAATTCACAGCATCTGCACCTTGGAAAATGTACGGACAGGGGATGTTTGTCTCTTAAAAGAGTGAAGCCACTTTTTTGGCTGAAAAAAAACTCAGGGCTTTCCTTCTGATACAGAAGAAGGTTGTCTTTGTTTCTCAGATCAAAGTGTGATCCTGTCGCTGAGCCTGTAAAATGCCCAGTGCCTGCCCCTCCTCCCCTGGATCCTGTAACGCATTGATTCATCAAAATCAATCGCACTTTCATGAATTAGTCATTGGGTTCCTCGCTGCATCTGGACAAATTATGTCCCTCTTCCTGCGTGCCGATATCTCGGCTCTGGTCTCTGAAGCAAATGATGCCGACTGGCTTGTTAATTGGCCGGGCTGCCTCTGACACGGAGCTGGCTGACAGCAAATAAACAGTTCTTGTGGGGATTTTGTTTGATCACCTGCACGGATCACCCCAGACATCTCTGACGGAGGGACTTGTTGCCTTCCAGTAGAGAGAGGGGTTTACCCAGGTGAAAAATGTTCCAGGATGGATTAAATGCCAGTGTTACCGCGGTGGAGAGCACAGATGGGCCTGTCCATGTGGCAGGTTGGCCACATCCCTGCGAGGCTCGTGCAGGACTCTTGGATGTTCTTGCTCAAATAATTGGAGTAGCGGTCCCTGAGAAGCTCCACAGGGTCTGGCTTGTTACCTGTGCCCACCAATGCTCTTTATGACCCGTACCCGGTGCTGGGAGACAGTTCAGAGGCAGCAGGAGTGCAGTGGAGCACTGGCCTCTCGTCATCGTCGATTTAAAGGACTGTTTTTTCAACATGCCAGGAGCCTGCGACATCAAATCTCCGAGAAGTCTTAACCACATGAAGCTCAAGCAGCCCTTGAAAAAGTCACAGAAGCTTTCCAGAGGAGACAAGCCCATCGTTGTGCTCCAGAAAAGCCTTATTTTCCAAACTCCCACCCCACGGAGAGGAGGCAGCCCGGCTGCCGTGAGGTGGAAGTTTGAGGCAGGACCTCTCCATCCCCCTCTCCCCAAAGGCCTTACAGCGCCATGAGCCCCAGGGCATCCCACCTTATTCTGTGCTGGGAAAACGGGATGTTCCTGTGGGGATCCCGCCCTGGTTAGGGCAGGTTCTTGCTGGCAGTGATTTCTGGGCCCGGGCTGGGCTCTCTGTGCAGCTCTGTCTGAGCAGAGGTACCTGCGGCCGCCGCGATCTCCTCTGGCAGCGAGCGCGGCGTGGGCCGCGGGCGTCCGGCCTGGCTCCTGTTGTCTCGTGCTCTGGAGCATGAAATGTAATCATCATTACCTTATTGCTCTCTTATCTCCCCTGGGTGCTGTGCCTTCCATCCCAGCCTCTTGGCTGGGGAATCGCTGCTTGCAGAATTCCTCTTGCCTCTTTAAAATCCAGCTGGAGTGTTTGACTTGATGGCCTTTCGTGATAGGAAATTCCTCAGGCTGGCTGTGTGAACAAGTATTTCCTTTTTTTTTTTTTTTGTTCCAAATTTACTGGCAATTATTGACTGACCCCTTTGCTCCTGCGTTATGGGATGGTAGGAAAAGAGAGGGATTGATCCATCTTCAGTACATTGCCCTGCAGAGTTAACGATATTTTATTTTCCTGTATTACGGGAGAGAGAAAGAGATCCTTTTTCATTACAAGTCTGATCAATTCCTAAGTTTTTCAGGGCATTCAAGTTTCTGAACTTTACAAATAGTAAAGAATAAGGTGAAAAGGCATGAAGTTCTTCTTGAAATAAATCGTTGAAGGGGATGAAGAAAAATCAACGGTTGTTCATTTATGTGTATTGCTTTGTGCCTAAATAAATTAGAATCAAAATTGTCCAGTGAGGAAAACGCAGGCCTCTGCTCTCTCCGCTGCATAAGATCTTCAGGCAACATTTATGGAGTTTGAAAATAATGTTTCTGGTAATAAATGGTAGAAATATTCTGTTTTCTGCATCAGCAGATATGAGGATTAAAGGATTTGACCATATTAAACAATTTTGCACAGCTTTGGCTCCCAGGGCTTGCAGGCTGCATTATCAGAGTTCATCTCACGGCATTTCCAGACCTGATTTAAGAAGAGAATATGTCCCTGCTTTGCAAGTTGTCACTCCCTAATTTAGGCCATCCCTGACAGAATTAAAAACCAAAGATAAAGAGATTATTTTTCTTCTCTTGGAAGTTGGCTGGCTTCCTAAGGCTCCCCCCACCCCAATCAGCCATTTGAAATGATGGAGATAATTGAATTGTATTGTTCCTCCATATTCCCTGGAGCTCTGCTTATACTGGACTATCACATTGCTATGGAAACTTGAAAATGGTAGTGGCTGATCTTTGTTTGGGTGAGCAAGAAGGTTTCCTCTGCCATTTGTCATCATAATCAAGCTGGACCTGGAGTAGAGCAGCCTGCCCCGTGGTCTCTCTGAGGCAGCTATCTCCCACTCGATATTGTTATTTTGTAATTCTGAATTTAAGCCCATGGACCAGTTTGTTGGTATTGTAGCAATCCAGCACAAAGACACGGCACAGATACCAAAATAAGGGTGAAATACTTTTGAGGTAAATAAGGTGTGAAAGAAATCCTGAGCATCCTCAGGATTGAGGTCTAACCCTGCCTTCAGGGTTTGTATTAGACCAAGAAGTTAAAAGTCACTGCTGTGCTCCAAAAGGGAGTGTTCCAGCTTTCATCTGCCAACAGCAGGATGGGCCAGGTGTGGGTTTAACTCAGAGACTCCTGAGAGCCCTAGAGACTGAATTAATTTTAAACTTTTTTTTCTTTCATTGTAAAATCATTAAATTTTAGGTGAAAATTTATATAGATACCCATTAAGCTATGCTTGGGTAACTCTGTTTTGGATCATTCTTCCTCATCTTCCTGTTTCTTTTCCATAGAATCACAGAATAGTTTGAGTTGGACCTTAAAGCCCATCCCATTCCACCCTGTGCCATGGGCAGGGACCCCTTCCACTATCCCAAGGTGGCCCAAGCCCCATCCAACGTGGCCTGGGACACTTCAGGGATGGGGCAGCCACAGCTTCTCTGGGCACCCTGTGCCAGGGCCTCCCCACCCTCAGGGGGAAGAGCTTCTTCCCAGTATCCCATCTAACCCTGCCGTCTTGTCCTTGTGAAGACATTCCCCCTTGTTCTGTCACTCCACACCCTTGTCCAGAGTCTCTCTCCAGCTCTCTTGGAGCTTCTTTAGGCACTGGAAGGGGCTCTGAGGTCTCCCCAGAGCCTTCTCTGTACCAGTTTGAACACCCCCAACTCTCCCAGCCTGGCTCCAGAGCAGAGGGGCTCCAGCACTCTGATCATTTTCATGGCCTTCCAGCAAGTCCATGTCCTTTTCCAGACAAAAAAAAAAACAAGGACAAAAAAAAAAAAAAAGGTGTTTTCAGTCACAGAAGAACTTTTTGGTTTTTTTATTATTTTCGAGTGAACTAGAGTGTCTACTGCAGCATTAAAATTCTCTCCCAGTGCTGCATGTCACAAGCCATATTTTACAAAGCTTCTTTACCTTTATCAAAGAAAACTCTTCCAACTTTGAAGGTCCTGAATGCAGATATCTGCACACGTTGACTCGTGCTGTCAGCACAGGATTAATCAAGGCTGTCACACATCCAGCCGTAAAACCTTTAATATTTTTAAAAGGTTTGAAGCCGCTCTATTTATCGCATGCATCAGGGAGAACAAACTGTTAAACTGCTGTATCAGTAGGAAATAGTTTTAGTTGTTGCAGAGTAAGGCAGAGCTGAGCCCCAAATGCCACCAGTTAGGGAAAAAACCCTTTAGATATTAGAGAGATGCTGCTCTTTGAATCTTACACAAATATTTCCCCTCCCATACACACATACGCAAATCACAGTGTATTCGGTGGAATTTGCACACGGAGCCTGGTGAAAACATGAATAGCTTGCTCTAAATAGGCAATAAAAAGGGTAGCGTGGCCTTTCCTCTGCTGGTAAATACCTCATTTCTCAAGAAATCCCATTGTTGACTTCGTCACTACCAGACATTCCTTTTGACTCACAGCTCTTGAAATTGTGCACGTGACATCAGAAATTGTCAGGTGTTTGTAGCAGCCTGTGCCTGACCCAAGCACAATGCAAAAATTCGTTGTTTTATTTTAATATTCTTCTGGAGTAGCCACGTTTTCAGCCTTTTCAGTTTCTCTCAGATTTCAACCCAGGGGTGGAAAAACTTTTTCAGAATTTTCATGTTGCATTTGGGTAATCACAAAGCCCCAACCAGCGGTGATGGTTTTGAAACCTAATTTGGAATTCTCGAGGCTGCAGAGTTCAATTGGAAGTGCCACCAAGACAGATGTTGCTTTCCCCTGAATTCTGCACTTTTAGCTTTGCTGGAGATTTGAAAAAGTCTCTGAGAAGTGGTGGGGAAGAAATAAAAGTTAGTGGCTCCTTTTCATCTTTGAAACAGGTTTGAGTGTTGAGGAAGTTTGGAGAAGTTTGGTTTGGAGAAGTTTGGTTTTCCTTGTGTATATTCCTTTGCACACATATATGTGCGTGTCCATGCTTAGAAATGTGCAGCACACAGTAAGATGCAAGGAAAATGCTGCTTATCCACAGGCATTGATTTTCTGTCCAGAGAATAACCCAGCCGAGATCACATATGGATCTGGATGGCCCTTATCACATATACTGATCCCTGTCCAAGCATGCTCCTGCTGGAACAATGGGCTTTGTTCTCTTCAGCTTAAGATGTTTGGGAAGGCACGGGCAGAATTTGACTAGGGAAAATCTGGTGTACCAGGTTTTTCCAACTCTCCAGGGGGAGTTCTGGTCATACTGATACAAAGACCAAGGTGTGTGCGCTGAGACTCAGCAGTAGCCTGCACTTCGATGTCCTTTTCATGGTTTTTAACGTTCGGGGAGTTGTAAGGGGGAAGATGCTGAGGGATCTTCGGCATCCCTGGATTGCTGCGGGACCATTTCCTTCCTTCTGGCTGCTGTCAGAGCCGAGGCTGTTGCGCGCCGTGTAAGCCGAGCACCCACCTGATTGTGCGTGGCTACAACACTTGCTTCTCCTGTCTCCCATCTGCCTTCCTTGCAACTCAAGCGTTGCAAAGGCTAAGTTATCAAAAAGATGTCCCAGTAATGATGGCAATTACATGATTAATTAGGCATGGAGGTGCAGTTGCTTAAAATTTTTCAACAGTTGGCGCTTAATAGCAAAGAAGCCATTGTGCAACTGAATAGCCCCCCCTTGAAATGATCAGGTGAATCTGAGGGCAGGTGAGTCCATTTAAGTCTGGAATTGCAGAGTCACTGTAATTAGTTCCTTAATTGTGCGCCCGAACTTGTTTGATGCACTTAGTGTACATGTATAATTAATGATGATTTATTGAAAAGCACTCTTACTGTAAATGCTTTCCTTATCACTTCCTAAAAATCAAATTGTTGAAGGAAAGATTGGAATCTGATTTAATATGTAGGGATAGAATTAGAATTTCTTCTTGCGTTTTTTACTAGCTTAGAACTGATAAGCCTGAAAGTTATCTGTGGACAGACTTGTATGTAGGAATGGACCTAGTTGTGTAAAATTGTAAAACTCACTTGAGAAAAAGCTGAGCTGAGCACTCTCTGCTATTTAAATACGGAGAGTAGTGTTGGGTTGTGGCAACATGAACTGAGTTTGCCTTTCTTGAGGAGTAAGTCCATGGTGCAGTTACGAGGGACCCTTGGAGTGAGCATCCATGTTCCAGTGGTACCTGCATTCCGTACTCCTACTCGTGTTCCTTCTTTTCGGTGTTTCCTTTCCCTGTGATGGGCCAATCTAATTTCTTGGATGTTTCAGACAGGTTCGGGAAGCAAATGATGGAAGAAAATTCATCATCGATTTCCTCAGGTTTCCTAATAATCTTTGTACTATTACCTCTTTCCTTCCTATTTTTTACTTAGCACAGATCTGTCACTGCTCCTTTTTCATCTCACTGTTTCCAGGCTTTGGTTTCCTGCCTTGCTTTTCTTGATGAGCTCAACGCTGCTTCCCCTGATCTTCCGTTCATCTTTGTTTTCCCTGACACGCGCAGATCCTGGATTCGTTCTGGCATTCAGATCCTTCCTCATTTCCTTTCTATCTTTTAACAGTCTTCTCTCATCTCTTCAGATACGACTTCCAAGCTGTCTGGCGGCTTCTTCTCCCAACTACCTCATAGAACAAGGGAAAATAACGTGTGCTGCATGGCAGGTCCAGTGGGGGAAAGCAGAGCAGATTTATGTACAACAGATTGCCTGAGTTTTTGGGTTTCAAACAGTGGTTTAAATGAAAATGGATTTCATTGCTTGAAAATACACATAATCAAAGAAATACTTTAATCATCTGAAAAGTACCATCCTATGAATTTAAATTAAAATACGTTGTGTGTAGGCTACTTGCTGCCTATTATTCTAATATTCTAATTCAATTTTCTGTCTTATTTCTACCAGATTTTTCTCAGTGTTATTTTAAAAGCTGATTTTCTAGATACGAGCTGTGACAGGAAAATTAAAATGTAAATTATGATAACAAGGAATCTGGAAGACGACTTAAGTCCTAATTTTTCATCCTATAATATTTGGGTAAACAGATCAAGAACCTCATTGGTTTCAGAGCAGTTTCATGTGGAAACACATACATAACAAAACTGGTGTTTTAATCACCACTAGCATCCAAATCAGTCTGAAAAAGTAAAAATCAATTAATTGTCTCCCTTTTTTTTCTGGCTGCATCAGGGCAAGCTGCAATAACTCCTTCCTTTTAGCCCAGTCAGGCCCTGCAGAGCGCAGGGCTTTGGGGACAGTGGTTGACTGGGTACATAAAAAGTAGTGCAAAACGTACCAGCAATAATGCCTCACATCTCCAGAGCACGTCACGGACGTTAATGAATTGTCACAGAAATGGTGTAACACAGACAAGTGTCTTGGTCCTCGTTGAGAGATGGAGAAAGTGGATAAATCACTTCTCCTGGGCCCCCGAACAGCTGACAGAAGGGAAGGATTTGTAAAGGAGGAATTTCCGGCCAAGCACACGGAAAGGCTGAGATTTTGTACTGTCTCTTGTACAAAATACTGCCAGAGGTGGGTAAATACCATCCCTTTACCCCAAACTTTCCCTTCTCTTTGGCAAGTTTTATTGCACCTTGCTCTCCTGGCTGTTTCTACAAGGCCTGCGTGCAATAGGTTGAGGGTGAGTGTAAAGGTCAAAACTTGTATCTTGGAAAATGGTATTTTTTTGTATTTCCCAGCCTGGTGAGTCATTCATTGCTATGACATATCGTGTCTGCTTTTGTTAGTCATGTCAGATTAGACTCAGTGAGCGAGAATGATCCTGCCTGTTCCAGGCTGGCTGATTTCCTGAAAAAACTTAAATTGAGAGCGACACTAAAGTGCAAAAGAGTGATCTGAGGGAATGCAGTTAGTTTGCTTCAGATCTTATTTCTTCTGTATGTTGGACTGACATGAATGTTTTTCTTCATAACCTGCAATTCACAACCAGCTGAGTTCTCTGAGATTATGCACTTTACAAAAGTGACACTATTGAATTAAGTAAACAATTTGTCACTGCTGAAACTCGGTGTTAGTAATCTATTACAAATTACATCATTATTTTACAATACAGGACAACTGAGTTGGATGAAACACATCAAGCTAATTCTGAATTTCAGGATAACAGATGAAGCCTTTGTTAGATTAAAATATGATGTATTATCTTAAGCCCTTTAGCCGGGCCAGGGCTGAAATTTAAATATTTCTGTAATAACCTAACTCTTAATTTAAAAATCAAGCATACGTTTGCATTAGTACTTCCAGTGAGAGTGTGGCATCATTTTCTGATGATAAATCCGTGAAGAAGTTTTTATTCTGTGCTCTTCATCATAGGGTCTGGAATTAAAAAAAAGAAAGTGTAGATGTGGCACTGAGGGATGTGGTTTAGTGGTGGCCTTAACTTCATAGCTGGCATCAATGTGGTTGTAAACTTATACCTGTGACCATAATCTCTGCCTTGCTGTCGTTGTACATTATCTGCAAATCTGCATGTTGAAGTTTTGAAATTACCAAACTGTAACATCTTAGTGGGAAAGGAAATGGTTTTTTCCAACCACAGAAAAAAAAGCAGTTTTTTGAAAATGTTACCAGGTGATCAAAAAGCTGAAGCCTGGAATATTTTCATTAACTGAAAAGGAAAATAAAATTTTAGAAAGAAAGACGTCAGCTGAAGAAAAGGCTTTCTTTCAAGCAAGTTTGATAAGAATTTGTATGTATGTCTGAATAATAACTAAATTGAAATCAGAGATAAGGAGTTTACAAAGTCAGTATAAGTCATGATGATGATGATTTCCAACACTGCTTGATAAATTAATTGAAAATTACTTTTTCTTTAAAAGTGATGTTTTAAAAAATCTCTCATTTTCTAATTTCAGAAAAACGCCTTCTGAATTTCCAAATATTCAATTTACTGGCTTGATGAGGAGTTTGTGTCTCAGATCAGCAATTAATCTGAGATGCATTTCTCAAGAGGGCTGATGGTGGCTTCCTGATGGCATTGCTTGTTAGCAGTGAGCAAACTGAGGGATGTCCTCCTGGTCACTTTGAGGTTTCTGCCCCTTGTAGTTCAACTAGCAGCACGAGTTCCAGAAGAAAAATCACTTCATGAACTGTTTTGAGATATTGCCTGAAGTTGCTTTTGAAAATGGTTGTTACTCACCTCTGTCATGTCGATGCTTTTCAAAATCGTATTTCCTCTCCAATTTCTCACTTTGTCAGACTGCAGTAATTAAGGTTTAGTGGGCAGAATTTAAGCCAGAAAGAAATGGCTGTGAAAATCGTGCATGTGGGCACAGGGGAGTAAATTTGGCAGCCTTCTAGTTGTAAATATTTTACCACTTTATGTGTGAGATGATGACCATGATGGGGCTGAGGACGAAGGCGTGGCTCTCTGCTGAGGGTGTCTGTGCACTGGCGTGCCGTGGTGGCTTTCCTGGGCACATCTGGCCACGGGGTTAATTTATATTCACCAGACCTGGGAAATGAAGGGGAGCTTGTGATAGGTCACTGGATAAGGGAAGAAGATTCTCTCTGGAAAGACCCAGCACTGGTCCTAGCATGGATTTTTCCGTTCTCTCCCTTTCCTAGGGGAGTTAGAAGTGATGCCTGGGTGTGCAGAACACAGGGAGGAGGTTCCAGGGGCTGTGGGGAGTTGTGTTGAAGCCTGAGGATGAGCAGAGGGCGGCCAACCCTCCACCCCTCACCTGGTCTGTCGGCAGAGTATCCTCGGTGTGTGCTGTCAGGAACACATCTGAGTGAGCAGTGGTTGGGAAATAACTCTCTGAAAGTCATTCTTCTGAAAATTCTCCTGCTCTGCGAATGAGACAAGGAGCAGATGCAGAGATCGTCGTCCGGCCCTGGGCTCACGCAAGGCACCAGCGCTTCAGGTGGTTTCCATCAGGTGCTTGCTCTGTCTTCTGGCACATTCTTCTTCCTTTTGGAGAGGAATCCAAAGCCTGTGCTCTACTTGAGTAGCAAAGTCTCTGCTGGGTAACTCCAGTGTTATTTAGTGAGCTGGATAAAAGCTAAGGATTATGTATCTGGATTTTAGTGTGCTTACAGTCGGAGCTCTAGTTCAGATAAATCTCTAATTAAAGCCCAAGGATGAAAGCACTCCTCCAGGAAGGTATTACACTGTTAATTCTGTTCCTTGCTCAGTTGCATGAGAGAGATGATAGATTGAGCTACCAGATAGTTTATACTTGTGGCATATGGGTTGTTTGTTTTTTGCAGCTGAGCAGCGTGGCAGCTCTGGGCTTGCCGCTGTGCCGAGTGTTATAGATTGCATTCACGATTCCTCCATCATTCCCCATTTGCGTGGACATTTTAGTGCCTCTGGACCTTTGCAGAATTATCTCCCAGGATTATTAATCAAGTCCCAAAACATTAACACATCCAATCAAGTTAATTGAAAGAGATAGGTTTTATTAAAAAGAAATCTAGCGAGGCCTGTAGCCTGTATGATAAGAATGTTCTATAGAATCTGATGCAAAAGGAAAACGTCTTAGGTGTGGTACAAAGCAACTGGAGCAAAAATAGCTGCTACAACAGAGATCTTGCTGTGTTTAGCTAACCTGTGGCTTTACAGCAAATATCAAGGAATGTCTTGAATAGTTTAATTTCCCCCTCATTTAAAGCATAAGTTCTGTGTACAATACAGAGTTACATAATGCTATCCGTAGGGCATATTTCCAGCAGTTTGCAGGGGCTTCACTTTTTATTTATCCAGTTTGTGTATCTCCAGCATGAAGGGATGGCTGGGGCAGCTGCATTAATGAACTAGAACAACCATCAGGGAAAGCCAGCAAATTTATTCACCATACATTTGCCAGTTGAAGTGTGGGTAATACAACAGCATCTCTTCGTGCTGTGATTGCAGCAGTGGTGTGGCTGGGGAGGCAGTGCCCTCACTGTCCCCCTGGTTGTGTGCTGATTCCATTCACAGCTCTGCTTTCCTGCACCAACCGCCCCGGGCAACGCGTCCCGACATCTAATGGAGAGAAAAGGTCTGGAACAGTGATAAGTCCTGAACCACACGCGTGGTGGGCATGTTTGGTTGAGGGGAGCAGATTAAATCTAATCCCCAGTGAATGCCTGAGATATACATAGTGTAGGCAAAGAAGCCTCAGTACGCAATTGGATCTAATGATTTACTTCGGCTGTGCGAATTTATGTGGTAGTGTAGATGTAGCAGTGAGGCTACAATGAAGAAACTGGTTGAATGGGTGGCTGGGGGTGTAGTAACTAAACTGTTGTCACCTGAAGTTTCCCTCCACGTCTACAATTGTATATCAGACTGAACTGGTGAATCATTTGTGCTGTGCCCCTGTATCTCATTCCCTTTCCTGAAGTCTTACCAAAGATGCCACAATTTTGCCGCAGTATAGCTCGAGACAATTGTGTGGAAGATGGAGAGAAAGCAGAGAAAAATGTGTGTTACTGGTCTAGACTTGTTATATTCTACCAAGGAGACCCTGTGAAGACCGTGACCAAAACCTTTCTTGTTCCAAAACCATTTTAAGTTACCTAAGAAGTTGTGAAGCACCAGTGTAGAAAACATCCTTGACCCTTTCTGCACCATCCTGCATTACTAATGCCAGAAGGACATTACAAGATGGTTTTTTAGCCTTGTGCTGTTTCCTGTCAAGTATGATTACTTAATTCTCTGATTTCTCATCTAGTAATGCCCTGCTGTGGTGAATGCAAAGAAATACTACATCTAAAGCGTGTTTTTTTCTTGTTTTGACCATTTATTTATGACCATTCCTTTACCTTTTGAACTTCACACTCAAAAATCTAAATTTGGGACCCAAATGAGCTGGAAATACCTTTAAAAAGAAAGAAAGCAAGCCCCAAACCTTTATTAAAGTTACCCTGGCGTTGCTGTGTCAGCATCAGTGTGATTAACCTGCCATACAAATGTGGGTGCTATAAAATGAACCTGCTCCAAGGCAGCTTTGATTTGCATGCTCAACACTTTCCAAGTGTTGCATTCATAAATCAGTAGGGTTTTTTTGTGTGTGTCTCTTCTGGGTAAGTGTTTTTCCTTCATTCTCCCCTCCGTCCGGCAGCCCAACCTGTATATCATGGCCAGAGGAGACCTGACCAGCATGTAGATTTAAAGACTGATTTTAATTCTGAGGTATAACCTATTATTTCTAAAATAAATATACTTAATATTAATAGCTTGGGGGAAAATAGTAAAGAAAAAAAAAGGAGAAAGTGACCTGCCAGTGCATTTTCAGGAAATGCAGTATTAGAGCAGGTACTTGTTTCTGCCCATTGCAGCACGTGCCATCTGAGTTCATATAAGCAGAACCGTTAGCAGAATATACCTAAATCCCGTTTTATTTGCAATTTTGCATTTGTTTCAGAGGAGCTGAGCTGTTGCTGCTTCAAACAAACACTGTCCCAGGTCTTTCCCTTCCAGATGACTTTGTTTTCTCGGGAGTGCCCTGCCGGGGTGCTGCGTTTCTCAGCAAACAGTCCTGGTTGTTTGTGGTGGGGAGCACGGCTGGCTCTGCCCAAACACTATTGATGCCGAGTTCATTTAAATTGCATGAAGTTAATTGACTCTGTTGTGGAGTGGGATTTCACCCTTCCCTTATCGCACTGCAATGTCCTCATTTGATGATACTGATTAATAGATTTTCGGTTCCTGCAGATAAACTTTATAAGCAGAGTGGTGGCATCTTAAGAAGGGTAAGAAGCTATTTTGGGAGAGGCTGATCTGAAGCAATAGTGCATTTTCCTATAGATTTTCCTATAGTTTATCCATACTGACTGCAAGTGTAGGAACCATGGTAAGGGAAGACTCTGACAATAACCTGGGTCCAGATTCCTCAGGAGAGATTTTTGGACTGATAAGATCAAGTTCCAGGCCAAAGGATCTGGAAAACAGTATTTTGTGGGCTCTGTGTCCTGTACAGACTCCAAACTTTGCAAGTGGCTTTAAATGTAAGAAATTTGAATTGGGATCTTCCCTCTAGCTTCTGAACTACCTAAGGAAAGATGTTGAGCTTTGGGAATTGCCTGGCTTTTGATAGCTACAGATGTGATTCTCTTCAGGTTCTTCTGAAGGGGAGGAGACAGAGAATGCATCACATTATATCTATCTATCTATCTATCTATCTATCTATCTATCTATCTATCTATCTATCTATCTATCTAATCTATCTATCCTTTACTACTTGGAGCATTGTTTCAGAGCAGACAGGAGAAAAGAAACTAGGTAAGGTGGCCTAATTAGGCTTGAAACAGGAAAAGGAGAATATGAAATTTATTTTCTTTTTGTCTTTCACAGTTTTCCTTTGCTTCTTCTACCTTAATTTTTCACAGTGAACGTTGCCCCACACGACCTGCAGCTCTGCATATCAATACAGAAAGTGCTACATGGGAAATAGTCAAGTAGTGCCAATATTTATTGCACCAAAGATACGGATTCGCTTTGTTGGATTTTGTGTGTGTGTGTGTGGTCGTTCTTCTAATATTACTGTCTTGTCTCCAGGCAAGAAAACAATTCTCTCTTTGCCTCAGAAGCATGTGGTATAACCTCATGTCTCACTGGCAGGGGATTTAAAACAGCCACTATAATTTACATGATAATTGTGTCATATTTTTTTACTTCCCATGAAAGTTCCTCCTCGTTTGAGATTGTTCTGTCCTTTAGCAAACAGTGCACTTACTGTTGGCTCTGCAGGGAGCTCTTGGCAATCTCGAGTCAGAAATATGATGGAAAAATGGCTCACCTGATGATTTTAAGGGAATTACAGATTTAGGGAAAATAATCTGGTGGATGGGAAAGGGAGGAGAATTCCACCAAGCACTGCTGGAGGAGGAGGAGTATTGAACTCTGTCATCGTTGGCTTGCCTGTCTTTCAGAACATCTTTTTTTCACAGTGCTTCAGAGGGTGAGAGGGAAGGAGGCTGGAGGCACATTTGGGATGTGCCTGAAAGGGAAAGAGGCTGGAGGGATGTTGGGGATGTGCCTGAGAGGGAAGGAGGCTGGAGAGATGTTGGGGATGTGCCTGAGGGGGAAGGAGGCCAAAGGGATGTTTGGGATGTGCCTGAGAGGGAAGGAGGCTGGAGGGACATTTGGGATGTGCCTGAGAGGGATGTGCCTGAGAGGGAAGGAGGCTGGAGGGATGTTTGGGATGTGCCTGAGAGGGAAGGAGTCCGGAGGGATGTTACGGATTGCCTGAGAGGGAAGGAGGTTGGAGGGATGTTTGGGATTTTCTGAGAGGGAAGGAGTCTGGAGGGGTGTTTGGAATGTGCCTGGTGTGAAGGTGCACAGACAAACTGCGGTACCACCTGTGCTCTCAGCAGGCTGCCGGAACTTTTCACATCCCGAGTTCATCTTGCTCCAGGCCTTCGTGGGGATTGCCAGGCTAAAGGGGAGCGCTCCCAGCTTGGCCTGAATGACATTTTTCCCAAGTTCAGCCCTGGGAGGGTGCCCCATGTTTATACCACAAGAAGCTGGTTAAGAGCTGAGCACTTGTCCTGGCTGCAGAGATCAATCACTCCGGCCTGTGCACGGCTCCACTCTTTGCCATCCAGCTTGTCCCCTTTGAAATACAAATGATAGGAATTAGGATATTAGCAGGAGAGCGCAGGATGTAATTGTATGTTGACTGAAATGTTTCTGATGGATGGACCCGGCGAGGTGACATCTCTTATTTATGGAGAGGAGAGCACAGGTAGTTGATAGATTTGACAAGAGCACAGTGGCAAAACAAAATAACACTGAGGCAGAATGAGAATGTATTTGCTAATGGCCTCCCTCACAGCTGTATACACTGATTTAATCTCTCCAAAGCACTCTGTTGTTTATGAGGCCTGTGGGTACAATTTTATGCCTGACTGAAGAGGTTGCTAATAGCTGCCATATTTGTGTTTAAGGACCTGCAAAGGATTAAGCTAAGTATTTTAAAGCAATGAGCCATAATAAAGTAATAATATATTGAAAATAATAAACAGTCTTTTTTTTTCAATAATTGGCTACAAAACTGGTGAACTTTAAATGACAAAACTACTAATTATAAATGCAATTGCTAATCATATATTCATTGGGGAATGCAAATTAAAACCATGGCATAAAGTCTCTAAGGCAGAGACAACAAGGCATGGAGCAGAACGGCAGGCACCTTTAAAAAACATGAAACCCTCAAAAAACCCCGTAAGGGAACCCAGAACATGCCTGCAGGAGGAAGCTGTGCTGGTTACTTAGGATTGCTTTGTCCAGGACAAAGCTGTTGCATGAGGGGAGATTTTTCTGTTTTCAGTCTCCAGGTGTGATTCCCATGTGGGGACATTTTGTGTCTCAGTCAGAATGAATCTCCAACCCACATTTAGTACTGGTTCCCTTTCCCATTTTTGAAGGCTGATATTCTTCCATCCCAAGAACTTTATTCTCTTCCCTTCTCTAGAAGTTCTTGTGGTTGCCACAAGATGTTGGCAGTTCTTGTGGTTGCCACCTGCAGTGGCAGGTGGTTGCCACTGCAACCTGCAGTTCTTGTGGTTTCCACCCTTCAAAGCAGCACAGTCAGGGTTTCCTCTCTTCTTGGATGTCCTTTTTAATTGACCAGGTCTGGTAGAGAGAATCTGAATAGATGATAAAAGAAGGAGGTTCCTGAAAGCCTCGGCGCTGAGTTATTTTGTGCTTTTCTAACCAGAGTGTGTCTGGTTGGAGCTTATCAGGCTCTAGACCCCACAGACTCACTGCCTCCCTCCTGCCGCGGTGTGGGGCAAGATCGCAGATCAGGAGGTACCGTAGGAAATCCCCTTGTAGACAGGCAATGTCTGGGTATGAATGTGTGTTATGCTGCTGAATCCAGTGTGAATCCAGTGTGAATCCAGTGTAACTGCATGCCGGGGCACAGAAACACGGGTACAGAAGCTCTGAGAGAGGCTGTCCCAGCAGAGACCCTGCTGAAGGGTACAGAACATCCCTGGAGCTGGGAGAGCCATCTCACCCGCTGCCTGCACTGCTGCTCCTGTAATAAACATTTCACACAGCCCATTGATAAAATCTGAGTCTGAACCTACCCCTCAGAAGTGCAATTTGAGTTTCACAGGCCAGTAAGTGACTTCAAGGTCTGTCAGCCAAGAACTCATGAAGATGCTGAGGGTAAGCCGGAATCACCACGCACATGTTCAAGGGCAGAGGCCTTTCTCAGGCCACTTCTAAGCCAAAAGTCATCATCTCTGTCTCTGTGCCACCTGCCCAACCCCAGCTTGATAACAGAGTGAGCAGCTGATACTGCTGATTGCAGTTCAGTGTCCTGCATGAAATAAATTTGCTGGCCCCGAGAAAATCCTGCCTCTCCCTAAATCTGCGTGTGGGTATTTCCGTGTAGTCCCAGCAGTTGCCCTGGTTCTGTGGCTTCGGGGCACGGGTGTCTCACCATGATTTCAGGTGATGTTAAAAGGAGACAGATCAAACTCCCCCACTGCTGTTCCTTGTTGAAGGCCGTGCTGGCTCAGCAGCACCTGAAATCCCTGTGGATTCTCTGTGGGACTTCCACAGCTGAAGGTGTTGCAGGGCCCTGTGTCTGACAGGATGAAAAATGTGGAGGCATTTCTGGATCTGAGTGTCCACTAGGAATATTTGGCTTCCAGCAGAAGCTGTATACATGGCTGCACAGGCATATTTCCCATTCTTGATGAATGTATAAAATATATATGTCTATTAATTTGCCCTTAGGAGCCCTCAGGTTTCCATTAATGACTTGTGTCCCTCAAGGACCTGGCAATGCCAAGTTTATAGAGAGGTGCCAGGTAACAGCCTAAGGACAAGCCAGCACCTCACATGGTTAATGCCCTGCAGGACATCCCGGGGATGGGTATTAACAGTCCAAATGTCTTGACAGATCACTGAGTCAGTGGCTCCTCCTGCGCAGCCCCAAGTGCAGCTTCTCCCAGTCCAGCAGCCAGGGAAGACAGATCTACCTGTAGGGGAAAGCTCCGTGTTACAGGGAGCGGACAGTGTTGAGTTCCCTGGAAAAATGGATTAGATACTTAGACACTTGCATATAAATTTTGGGTCCTTGTCTTAAATATTTACATCAGAAATCCTTCAGAAGAAGAAAAAAAAAGCAAACCATTTTCCAGGCAAGACATAGTTAGAAGCAATAATTTCTATTAAGGCTTCCTATAGATTCTATTTTTATTTCATTTTCTTATTTCTCTGGAATCACCAGTCTGGGTTACTTACACCTTTGTAGCTAAAAATTATTGAAACTCCATCTGTTTCAAATGAAGGTTGTACAAGCTTTAGAAGATGTAGTAAGAAATCAGGACTGATGCAGAGGTAGCACTTGAGCTTTCAGCACAATTTAAGGCAGGAGATTTTGTGAGGTGATGGTGGAAATCTGCCTGGAAGATGCTTCCAGTGTGGCCCCCGTGTACCTGAGCAGGACTGTGCAGGGCAGAGGCCTCTGGCTCACCCCGGTCTCCATGGGAAGGAGGACAGGAGCCAGATGGAGCTGGGGAGGCTGGCAGCCAGCAACGCAGAACTGCAGAAAGTTAATTTTTCAGTGACCACAGGAGGAACACAAATTTTTAAAATTTGTTACTGTTACAATTTAGCCTTCAGAGAACCAGACCAGGGACGTGGATTTGTTTGGCTACAAGCTCATTAGTGTAGCTCCACTGCACTCGATTGCTGGAGAGTTTCAGACCAAAACAAAGCAAGTGAACAAAAAGAAACAGCAAATCTATGAACATTGTAACTCATTAAAAGACAATTTATGGACAGTGAAGGGACTGAAGCCATTGAATAAATTATTATAATTGAAATTATTCAGGCCTGTTTAAATTATGGAAGATGTTAGCAGGTTGTTGTCTCAAGCCGTCGTGCATAGTTCATGTGCAGAGGCCTTCTGAGCCTCCCTGAGATCTCTTACATCGAGCTAAACTGTTGGCTGCATCTTTGTAAACATTTTCAGTCTTTCCACAAAGACATGCCCTTGCTGCAGCCTGTGAGAAGGCTCTGTCTCAAAGTGACACATGGTGAAGGAACCAGTGCAGGGTTTAGGGGCCCTGGCTCTCCAGACCAGCTGGAGGAGGAGATCTCTGGAAAAGGCTCCTCTGGGCAGAGGCTGGGCTTTCCTGGGTGCTGGTTTGGGTCTGAGGAGGGATTTCCTGCGGGGATACACCAATTATCAGTCTTTCATCTCATCAGGGTCACTCCTTTAGCTCGTCTGGCACTGCAACTCCCCGCAGCCCAAACTCCCTGAATGCCGCAGGGAGAGGCGTTTCTGAGATGTCACAGCGTTCCGTCGTGGCAGGGTACGGGCCAGGACAGGGCTGATCCATGGATCCATTGCACCCGTGGCGGGCTGGGAAGGTGGTGCAGGGCCTGGAGGGGAAGTCTCGAGGAGCAGCTGTGGTCACTCGGCTCGTTCAGCCTGGAGGAGAAGGGACTGAGGGGAGACCTCACTGGGGTCTGCAGCAGAGGGGCAGGGGCTTCTCCCAGAGGGTGGTGGGGCACTGAACACAGGTGATAACAACTGTACACGGGTGATAAGGACACAGGTGATAACAACTGTACAGGTGACAAGGACCCAACTGTGCATTGTTTGCAAGCACAGCCACTGAGCCAGGTGTGTGTGGTCACCATCGTCCTGCTGAGTCCTGCTGAGTCCTGCTGAGTCCTGCTGAGTCCTGCTGAGTCCTGCTGGGGCTGGCAACAGCCTTGTTCAGGGGGTCTGTGGCTGCTGCAGGTCCTCAGCCACACCTGAGCAGCTCCCAGTCCTTCTGGGGGTGCTCAGCTCGAGCACATTTGAGAAGGGGGGGCTTTCCCACCTCCCCCTCAAATGCTGCCTTGGTAGTAGTAGGCTGCTGCTGGAATATTTGGGGTTACAATAGTTTTTTTTTTCCTCCTTCTCTGCCTGAGTTAGTGAACAATTTGGATGCAGTGAGTGGGAGCGACTCTGCAGTGTAAAAAGGTGCTTCTTTTTAGTTTAATTATCTACTTTCTTGGAGCACAGTGATGTAGAAGTGCTATCTTGTATAAAACAAGAGCGGGTGTATGCTCTTGGTGGTTTGGAGGCACTGTGGAAACATTTGCATACAGACTTACATGAGTCACCTCTGAGACAAAGGTGTTCATAAGCAGCAGTTCAGCTGCTTTATGTGTTTTAAGATCTGAATCCCTGAATTTTACGGACTTCCTTACCTCTGTGGGTAGGGCCGGGAGTGAGGGTCAGTGGGGAATAACTTCTTTGCTTTGTACTGCACAAAGGTGCAGTAATGTGGTTGGCTGCAGTGGTGGGAGAGCTGAGAGTAGAAGCTCAGAGTTCTGAAAGCAGGATTAGAGTTGCTCTGTTTTTGTAGTCTGTCCAGCTCGGATTGTTTTTCCCTGTTCCAGGTTATTCTGTATGCTTTATGTGCACGAGGTCTCGCACTGTGTGTTTTTGGAAAGAGAATGTGTGCCCATCATGTCAGTGGCTCTGGGGATCAGTGTGGGGAGTTTCTCTCCGGACTGCTGGGAGTTTTTTGGCTTCTGCTTTTGCTTTGCACCCCTCCCTGTGGTGGTTTGGTGTCCCTACGACATGGATCTGGGTGCCACCAGACTGTTCCTCTGTGCCCCGGCTGTGCCATTTCATTTTGCTGTGGCTGTTTCAGGGATATTTAACAAATTTGCAGGCAGGGTGCTGGGAGTGCCACGGAAAAAGTGGGTTTAATAACACTTGTAGAGAAAACAAAAGCAGCTCCGGTGACATCCCTGGCAATTCCCACCTTGGTTTTTGCTGACAGACGGCACAGGGATAAAAACAAGGCTGACACTAATGTACAACCCACGGTGATGTCCCCGAGGAAACATCACCAATTAGCAGAAAAGCTGCTGCAGTTATCAGCTCAGACAAGATTTGGCCGTGGAAAGTAGGAGGTTTTAAGATGAACCTATGACGCCTCCCAAATTTTAATCCAAACCTGTGAGGAGATTTGTGAGACAGCACAAGTGAGCTTCTTGGTTGGCTCTTGGGGCCTGGCAAAGCACTTTGCTGCTCTGGGAGCAGTTGGGAATGAGTTAGCACATTGTTCTGGTGAAAACAAATCAATTTGTTTATATGTATATTATAAATTATAAAACTATGGAATTATAAAACTATATCTATAAAATCCCACTAATTCTCACTTTATAGATATTTATATATATATAATGAGATTGACCCTGATTCAGAAAAGTTACAAAATATAAAGATGAAACTGCTCAAATCTCTGAAAAAAATGATCAGGGCTTTTTTCCTACACCAGTAGTTCAGAACGGAGTAAAGATTTC
>VYZQ01050118.1:58827-113422 GCA_013400655.1 Mystacornis crossleyi
GGAATTATAAAACTGTATCTATAAAATCCCACTAATTCTCACTTTATAGATATTTATATATATATATAATGAGATTGACTGACAAAGTTCAATGGTGGAAAAGTCTTTGAAAGCCAAGATGGAAACCCTGAGCTTCATGTTAGAGATGGAGGGTAGCAGGGGAAGGATGTGGGTTCCTTCACTTTGCATAAACTGCTCAATACCCCGTGTTTAATCTGAAACTGGACAGGAGAAAGTAAGGGATGGGGGGGAGCTGCCACACCATCTGTAAAAACTGCCATGACAATTTAAGCAGCATTAAAAACCTTTCCCTGAAGCTGTGCTTTAATAAGATTCCCAGTCAGAAGTCAAGCTCTGCCTAGTAATTCGTTCTAAACTCTCATAATGCATTTATTAGTGTGGAAATGGCAGAAGTGAAGTGACCACACTTGAGGTCCATGTTCAAAATTAGCAAAATCTACTGTCATTCCCAGTTAAAAAGGAATGAAAACGAGCACTGTAACATGCAATGAGTGATGTCTTTTGTATTGGCAGGCAGCTAAATGGACCTTGTTTGAAACATTTTTTAGGCTTCCTTAAAGCAGATGCTCAATGTGAAAAATTATTTTTTTTAATCTCAAGATAAAGTTATCAGAATGAGAAATGTTCCATTATAGTGGAATTTCTTGGAAGACAAGGATATGTTTTATCATATTATAGCTCTTGCATCATATTAGATGCTACTTATGTGCTTTATTGAAATCCAAACCTCTTGCTTAATGTTTCTTTTCCAGCAATACAAAAGGTTATGATTCACAGCCTCTTTCATAATAGATAAATTAATGAGTTTCTGCATATTTTATTGCTTTGTACTTTTCTAAAAGCCACTAATCTATTTTTCTTGATTATTGGTTATGACAAAAACGTTATGATTTTTCTCTGAGTTTCATGGCTGCCAAGTTCAGGGCTTTCAGAACTAATTTCTTTAGCTACCTGTTGGACTCAACCCGATTTTTTTTTTTCTCCTTCCTTTTTCCTGTAAAAACTCTATCCAGCCAAAGACCCAGCATGTTTTTATCTGAGTACAGGAGGATAAATTCTGCTTTGGGGTACTTGCATGTTCTTCCATTCAAGTAGATTTAGAGTTGTGCATATGAATCCCACGCTCTTAATTATGTTTCTAATAATAGCTGCTCCTTGCTATAAATACACGACTCATTGGAATGATTCCGGTGTGTTTAGGCTGCAGATGTGACTCCTGCATCTCATTAACCTCCCAATTCTCCACTTGAGATATGGAAATGTTGGATGATTAGCAGAGGACACGGGGAGAAAAAGGTTGTTTGTCACTTCTCCAGGGGGGATAAAGCCAAAATAACAAACTGAGGGAGCAAGTGGCAATGGCTTCAAGCTGTCCTTGTGTCCTCTCTGTCGTGGACAGGTTTGGGGGGAGCAGATCCTGCTGTAAGTCAGGAGAGGCCTTCTGAGCTGGGGCCACCTCGTGTGGTGCAGTTTTGACTCCAGATAGTGCTTCAAGCTTTATATTTTCTCATCTCTTCCTTAGACTGAATTGGTTTGTTTGCTGAAGGGAGGGAGGGAATAGATGGGGAAAAAAAATAGTTGAAATTTTTATTTGTAGTGTTACAAGAAGTCATTTAGGCTAGATGTTTAAATTACCTGGGTTTTTTTAATTAGTTTTTTGGAAAAGCTTGGAGTTTCACGGTGATCTGTGTGGTTCATAGGCATGGAACAGGCAGTTTTGCACTCTGTGCCAGGAACAGGGTTTTAGTAAGGATCAGTGCCTGCAGTGGTTTGAACAGCGCTTTGCATGAGTGAAAAAACTATCTATTGTAACACTGTAAACTTGCCTTTGACAATGCTACTTCTTTATGTTTCTTGTTTGTTTTCTTTTGTTCCTTAATGGCTTTGGTTCCTATTAAAACAGGACAGAGCTCTGTAAATAAAAACACCATTTTACCCATGGATAGCAAAAATATATTTTCACTGTGCAGAAGGAAATATGTGGGCCCTGGACCACTGACTGCCCTACACCAGGTTGAAATGGGATTTAAGTGATGCACAGGTCACAGGCTGTCCCAGCTCCAAGGGGTCTGTGTCATCCATTGTGGAGAAAATCCTGCTTAGTCTGTGAGCACAGGCCTTAGTGGTGTGGGCTTGATTAGTAAATTGCACGATACGAGATGGGAAAACAAACTCTCGTTTTACCCTGGCAATTACTGATTCTGTAGTCTCAGAGTGACAGGGCATTTTTATTTCTATGTCCAGCAACAAGTTGTTGCCACGGCAACATCAGCACTGGGCACTGCTGGCATCCCACCCTCACCCCGAAGTGAAGCCCAGTAGATTCTGAAACTCCTTAAAAACTGTTACAGTAATAAATTTGTAAAGTTAATTTTTACTTCTTGTCCCCTTTCCTGTGGGAGGGATAATTTATGTTCCAGGAAGGTAACGCATGAATCTGCTGCATCTTCTGCCAGCTGCTGTGCCTGTACTGAGCAGAGTCCAACATTCCCTACAAAAAGAGCTGGAAAAGCTTCATTTCTGTTCTCTTTGATGCTTTGCCTGCTCCTTCCCTCCTGCTTTCTTTAATGGGGGGAGTAGACCCCCACCAAAACCAAACAGCCTCATCCCTTCCTGCGGTTAGACCCTTGCTAAACTACTTTTGGAACCCGCAGCCTGTTTTTACTCCCTCTGAAGCCGATAGTGCAGGTTACAAAGTTGAGCCTTGTGTTTGCGGCGTGGCAAGGCATAGGTGACACCTTCTGTGTGCTGGGTGCAGTGTAGGTGCCTTCCATCCTGCTGGGTCCTTGTTTCCTGGGAAATCCCCTCCAAGGTGGAGATGAGATGACCAGGCTTGTTCCTAAGGAGCCTCTTGCAGTTTTTTGTGCCTTTACTGCTAAATTTCCAGGCGATGCTCTCTCTTGCAGCACCCAGACTGTGCTGTGACTAAAACTGGGGTCTTTTTCTGGATATTTAGACTCCTGCTGCAGAGAGCCCATACTCCAGCTCTAAAAGTCTTATTCCTCCAGGTGCTGACCTGCTGCCATTTCTGATCCTTCAAGAATGCAAGTTAGGGCTTAAAAGATTATGCCTATTTTATCAGAGAATCACCGAATGATTTGGGTTGGAAGGGAGCTTAAAGATCATCTCACTCCAACCCCAAGGCCACAGGCAGAGACACTTTGCACTATTCTTCTAACCCTATAAAGGCTGCTCCTTTCCTTGCTGGGGTGGGTGAACAAGCACCATGATTTCTTCTCCAGTGTGCTGCCAAAACCAGCAAGAAAATCCCCAAACTGCTGCACCTGCTCTTAGCGTTGACTGCTGGAATTATTTACCATTAATGGCTGAGCAGGTATTTGAACAATCCTGGTTTTTTTTTCTTTTCTGCCTTTTTGCAATTTTAAACATAATTAAAAGGAGATAAACGAAACTTGATTTTTCAGTCAATCTGTGGGTGACCCAGCAAACCACATCTTTTTAATTTCATGCATCAATGAGATGATACGTCATGCTTTGTACAGTGCGACAGCTTGCTACATTGCATAACTCAACGTGCTGATGCACCCAGGCATGCAAAATTAACCTGATCCTCAAACCCAGGGAATTTTAGACAACAAGATCCTCCTCTGCAGCTTGCCTTGTTCGACAAACCTCATTATTCCCTGTTGTCCCTCTTATTCTTCCATACAAATGATGAGAATGGAGTATTTTGAAGGAGATGTTTGGGTGATGGTTGTGGAGTGTGAATAACTCCAGGCTGGGTTGGGGTTGAACTGATGCAGTTTCTCTCTTTGGGGCTGCTCCAAAGGGTGGGGGGTCTCTGTGGCTTTTGGGTTCCCTTGGGAAGGAGAGCGGCTGACTGGTGCTTCCAGGGCTGTGCCAAGCTTGCTCTCAACCATGGGAAGAGGCTGTAGTTTCCACGGCTCCTTGCACTTCATTTACCAACTCTTAGGACTCCTCCAGTGCTGCAGAGAGGCTGTGGGTTCAACAAACCTCGTATGAATTCCCCTTTCTCCACCGCACACCGTGTGAGCACCAGCTGCCACCTGGCCTTTGTGGCTGAATTCTTTAGCGGAGTGACACGGAGAGGGACTTTGCTGCAGCTCTTCTGCTCCTCTGACATCTGCGAGGCACTCAGATCATCTCATCTGTTCCCATCTGGGGAGGAATATCGCTTGGAAGACGTGGGGCTGCTTTGTGGGACCCTCTGCAGCCACCCTGGAAGTTGCCAGTGGCACATGCTCACTCCTGCTGTGCCTGAGTGGAACATAATCCTGAACTTCAGGGAGAAGAAAAGGCTGATGCTGGGCATGAATATCTCCGGTCCCAGGCTGTGACATGCCACGTGTAAGCCTAAGCATCCAGTTCTTTGCTCGGGGCAAAATTTTTGCTTAATATCTGACATCTGTCAGTGGCTCCTTGTGTGTTCCTGGGTGAAGTAAAACAGATTCTTCAGGCATTTCTCGCATGGCTGCAACAATGGGAAGCCCTGAGAGACTGCTCATGATGACCACGCTTAAAAGTTGGGGAAAATGGGGAGGATTTTCTGTTCAACTTCGCCCTTCTGCTTGTGCTCATGGTCAGAGCAGCTCAAGGAAGTCCCTGGCCGTGGTGATGAGTGGCATTTGCTTACCTGAGCAGTGAAAATCAAACCACGATGGTGCTTGGTGGGATAAATAAGGATCGACCTTGGTGTTGGGATTATTGCAGTGGTGGGGTTAGGTGTTGGTAGTGGTGACCATGACAAAATACCTGCAAATGAAAATAGCCAGGTTGGGGGTTTGGGTGGCCACAGAGATGTCCAGGTGTTGCTGTTCTGGCAGGAATAAATCCCTTTGGAGCGGGAGCTGCCATCTGTTTGTGTCGCACCCAGTGCGATGGAGTTTGGCGCCTTTGCCTGTCCTTTTAATTTTCACGTATAATAAAAAAAGGGAAAAATGAACTGCCCGAAATCCATTCCTCGCCTTAAGCTCTGTAGCAGCAAATGGGCTCCTGTAAAATAACAGGAATTAGTGTGTCTGGGAGAGGTACAACCGGGCCATGACAGTTCGGAGTCCTTAGATATTGTTCTTGCTTGAGTTGCTTTGCGTTTTCTCCGAGTGTACAGTGCCCTGTGGCACAATATCCATCCCCGCTGCATCGCTAAGTGCTGAAACTTCACATCTTAATTCTATGTGAGTGGTTTTCTCTCGAGGCTGCGATGCCTCTGCGGAGAGGGAGCCTGATAGCGGCACTGAGAAGGTTACGCGTTACGCAGGGAAATGTTGATGGTGTATTAAAAAATATCTCCACTAATGTCTCTTTATTTTTGTTGTCTTGTACAGTCATTTGAAGTACATCCACTTTGAGGTTCAGTGAGGAAATGCCTGTTTATTTGAAGCTGATGGAGATACTTGAATGGAGGATAACTGGGATATAGGGCTCTGGGATAAATTACTCCACTTGTATTTTCTTTTTCTTTTAATCTGGAATGCACATAAGCCATGCAGCAATATTATCATCACTTTGCACTTTCCTTAGGAAGTATCTTAATATTCTATAATCCTCTTTGCTACAGAATGGGGACTGAACTAAGATGGAATTATATTTTAATGTAATTCCTCGTGAAACAAAAGGGGACCATGTTCAGAAGCTGACTAGATATATGGCAAATGGGAACTAGACAAGCTGTGTAACATCATGACCAGTTTCTATGGCAACAAAAATGTCAGCTATCCTTTTGGCTGATTCTATTAATCTGTGGTAGAGGCACTGATACTGACACATTTGGAATTTATTTAAACAAGAAGGTGAAAAGATAACCCCAGCGCAGCTTATAAACAAGGGGGAAGTTAAGCCACTGCCATAATGCCACCTGTCATGGATAGAAGGGAGTTACAGGCAGGGGACACGTTCCAAGGCAGCCACTCGGAATTTGTCAGAAGAGTGATTAAGCCATTTATTGAGAGGAGTTTCCCACTATTGTTTGATTTTTGACAAAATTCCATCTTCCTCTCCAGGGCTATCATACCCCAAACTGCTGCCCCGTGTTCATGCCTGTGCTGTGGATCCTGTGGCCAGGTAGCACTAAACCTTCCAAGGGAGATGGGATCTGGGCCCCTGGGACATCCTAACCTGGCTGCCTGGGTTGGGGTTTTTCCCCCAGGAGCTTGCTGGCTTCTGTCCTGGTTTTCTCCACGTAGAGCACAGTGGCTGCCTGCTGGAGAAAGCTGTGTTGCTCAGTGATTAAAATGCATGGTCTGGCCACTGGAAAGGGGAAAAAGCAGTTGCAAGGAGGCAAACCACATTCTGTATTCCCTCTATGTGGGTCAGATATTTTCCTAGGGACACTCGGAAATGATTGCGCTATGCTATTTCTGTTGGGTACTTTATCCTTTATTCTCCTGTTATTGGAAGAGCTAAATGTTTTCCCACTTTCCAATGTACCATGACAATACAAACTGTACGGTGAAGTCGGAGCACAAAATAAATATGGATGCAGATACTTGTCATTATGATAAAACAACATCTTTTCATCTTTATCTTGGAATTACAGGCTCCTCGGGAAGATGACAGTGTCTTGTTATGGAAAATGAATTTTCGGTAGTAGAAAGATATCTTTTAACTTATTCTTGAATTCTTCCTGTTTGCCAGAGGCATATAGAAAAATTAGCTGCTTTCCCAATTCTTTTGCTGGTTTTATTAAAATTCATAGTACAAAAAGTGCCATATAAAAGTGCTTGGTGTGTGACTGAGAAAAAGAAGAGCTGGAAAATGCAGAGCTGAATTTATTGTAAGATTATTAGCTGGCTGCTGGCTGGATTTTTTTTTTTTTAACTAACTAAAAAATAAAAAGCCATCAATATATTTTTTCCATTTCTTTTTAAGCTTGTAATGTACTGAAGAGACTACAACATGTATTAATGTATTTCTGATGGGAAAAAAAAAAAGCCCCATTCCCTAATAGAAAAACTGTCAGAATTATAACCACAATATAGCTCCTGGAAACAGAGTTCATGTGAACTTCTGAACTTCTTCAGATCCAGAAGAGCTTTCTGATAGGGACATAAATTGTCAAATTTATCCCATGCTTCTGTTAAATCCCATTCCTACAACCTGTAGCTCTGCCTCTCGCACCCCTGTGTCTGCTGGCTTTGTTAAGCAGGTTTTGTGTCAAAATTGCACAAATGTGTGATGTTTTCAGCTTTTATGAAGTTAAAAAGATAAGCAGTGATAATGTATCTGGTATACAGGAAAGCTGGGTGGTTTGGGACTTGAAACCTATGTATTTATTATCATCAGTTTATGAAGTTGTGGTACTTGCTCCCAGGGGAGTTTTCCAGTGTTCTAGGCAGCTTTTTCTCCATCTTTTTTATGCAGCAGCAGGGGAAGGGAGGTGATGTCACTTGGTATTACAGAAAATGAAGCAGATGTGTCTAAGACTGAACTTGAGAGCTTGAAATAGCTTTGCTTTGTCCTCAGCCAGGGCAGGTGAGGATGGAGCAGCTCAGTGGAAAACTCCACTCCCTCCTAAGCCCCAGAGCACTTTCACCTGAACAGGAGCTTTTTCTGAAGATGGTATTGATAATTTGCTTTCTTTTTCCTGTAGAAAACTTGAGCAAACTGCATAGTTGGGAAGGTTTTTCTAGTCCTGGTAGCTGTGAAGGGAGAGTGCCTTGGGTTTTTGTCTTGGGGTGACTTGAGTATTCCCTATCGCTGCTATCTGCCCAGAAATCAGTTTTATGCCTTCTGTGCCTTATTTATCTAAATTTGGCTAAACCAGTATGGTTTTTTTCTCTCTTGGGGTGCTTTCAACTCTGCTCATCTCTTCTGCTGATGTCTTTTCTTTTTGCACCTCCTCACTGAACCCCCTCCTAAACTCGGGGCTCCCACAGCCTGGGCAGTGTCCTGCCTCCAGGAACCTCACTGGTCTGGATCACAGAGAATAATGTCATGTTTACCCTAAAAAATAGAGACCAACACTTTAAACCTCTTAAATGACTAAAATAAGTGAAGCCTGTTCTTTATCCTGGATTAATTGTTACAGCAACACCAGACCTCCTTCTTCAAAGGAGGTGAAATCTCCAAAGAGAGGGGTGAAGGCAGGGGAGTAGAATTTCCTCTAATTGTTTTTATTCTTAATCAGCTCTGACGTGGCTGATGTCACATGAGCATCTCTTAATTCAGGTGGAAAGCCGTGCCAGAGCCGGCGGTGGGAAGGATGCAGTCCTTCCTTCTGCAGCCGCTGGCGCGGAAAACTCGCACACTCACAAAGGCTGACCTTTTGAGGAGTCACAGACATTAAATACAGGACTTAATCAAAAGTTAATTTCACTGAGCATCCAGCCTGAGGGCAGGCTCCAGCTCACTGTACTTTGAAGTCAAATGCCTGGCTGGTCCTATAGTGATCAAGATATGTTTTGGGCCCTCGGTATTAGCGAGGGAAGTAACTGTGGTGCAGAAGCAGATACGTCTCGATTTCAGCCCTTCCTGTACAATTTTGAAGGCATTATTTGGGATCCCTTCTTTAAGGTTTTTCAAAATAATGACCATTGTTAATTCTTTTGGTCAATAACCATAATTCTGATCTGGTAGAAAAAAGTGACTGTTTCCACTGCTTGAGTTGCCAAGGTTGGGCTGGCTCTGTGTTAGTGCACCTGGAATTCCTTGTCTGTCTTGCTTCTGCCCTTCAAGGAGCTAAGAAATAGCTTTACTTTTTTTTTAGGGCATGTTTATGCACGTATACACATACGTGTATGTGTGTACATACATAAAATTTATATACACATATAATGTAATATAGCTGCATAAAACATAAATAATCTTGTAATGGCGTATATTAAGTATTATGTTTCAAATCTAGGCATTCCTCATCAATAACGTGGCAGTGGTCTGCCAGATGCATGTCTAATGAGCCAGATGTTGCTGGAGGAGCTCTTCAGTAGTCTGCCAAAGGACTGGAAATCACGTTGCTGGCTCTGGGCAGGTTTTGATGTGTGTTGGAAGCTGGGCCTCCAGTAGGTGTTGGCTCCCCCACAGCAAAATGATCCCCGTATTCAGGGTCCTGTGAGAGCAGGAGAGGCCAGAGGTGGAGGGTGGTCTGAAATGGTGTGGAGGAGCAGAGAGCTGGCCTGATGTTCATTAGCAAGTGTCACTGCTAATTAAGTGCCTTGTTTGAGACTTCTAAAAATGGTGGGTGGACACACTGTGTTCTTTAGAGGTGGGAATACATATTATCAGAACCACTTAATTGTGAGCTGATGGGCCTCCTCCTGCCCATAACTGATGCTGGTTCTTCATCTGCTTCTAGAATGGGTGGGCAGGTGGTAAAATAGTAAAATCTCATGGGAAGATGACAGAGAGTCATGTTCTTCATGTTCTCCGTTTCTTCTACCTCACAGCCTTTCCTTCCCTTCCTCACATCTACCCAGCCTTAAAAATCAGCATGAAGGAAGCCTTTGCTGTGTCAGGCTGGAGACCTGGACGCTGGGACTCTTCTTGGATTATCCTGAGCTTTCAGTGAGGGTGTTTAAAAGGGTTTGGGTTATTATCATTTAAAAACCTGATGCCTGGTAGAGTGCGGTTGGCCTTGTTTAGGCCCTCAGACCAGCTCTGTTGCACAGGGTGAAATGTGTTTCCTCAAGGGGCTGATAAAGGTGTTTTTCTGACCCAGGCAGGCACAGGCGTGAGGCCCTGTGTGCACACGGATGCTTTGTGTGTGTTGGCCAACAAGGAGTTGAATCTCAGCGATGTGATGACTTGCAGCAGCCTGTGCTTCCTTGAAGGAAGAAAACCTGTCTTCTCCTCGCTGCCAGAAAGGTCTGACCAGCAGGGGAAGCCATTAAATTCAGAGCTGCTACATGCTTGCTCCAAAATATGCTCCCTGTTGAATTTCTTTCTGCTGAAGAACAGCAAGTCAGCTGTGACCAGTCAATAATTTCTCCAGAACTCCTGATCTTTCACCAGTGCACAAGAGACACCATTTAATGATCACAAAACCTGCCTCAGATGTGCTGTGTCGAAGTCCCCCTCGGCAGTCAGCAGATTCCTGGGATGGGTGAGCACTGGAGGTTTTCTTCCCTCTGGGCCATGTCACAGCTCAGTGGGAGATTCACCCTGATCAATGTCTTACCTTTGTGCGGTACTTAAGGAGCTACTGAAACCCACTGAAGTGAGAGAACTCTGCCTTTAATTAGGCTGGACGTGTGCTGAATCCACGTAGGAAATTGGGCAGGATTAGAGCCTCCACTCGTGCGAGCTCTGGGGGACACAGCGCAGTCGGAGCAGACGTGCTGATTCACCCTTCCCTGCGCGTGGCGTTAGCGCCCGTCCTCCTTACCAGACTAAAAACGTCTAAGACCACGCAAGACTGTGAAACTTTGCATTTTTAGGCAATTGCTGTTTTTGTCAAAACTGTCTGTAGCTTCTCTTCCCCGGCGCAATATGGTGAGTAATGAGCTGTTGGAGTAATGTCTGTTTGAAACATCCGTAGCCATATGGCAATGTGGGAGGCGAGGATAAAACAGGGATCAGTCACAAGTGTTTACTTTGAAACACAGATAAAAAGGCAACTTTTGTGCTGTGACTCGGTTATGTCTTGGATCAGGTACTGGAAACAGTAGTTTTTAATTACTTTTGTGTTTAGTGGACTTTAAAATCCCAAGCGCTGAAATACGATGTGTATTTAGTCCCCCTGATTGTGCTCTTCAAATCTGCTCCATGAAATAATGGGACAAACGGGGGCTGCCTTTGAGCCAAACCACAGCCACCTAATCCACGGAGTCATTAGACAGTGATTATTTTCAGCACTGCTATGAGCTGTGTGTGGATCAAATGGGGGAAATGTTGCTGAGGAAGGTTAACAAAACTGCCCGGCTGCACTTGCAAGATGGCTCTGGAGGTTTTGGTTTGTTTTGAGACCAGTGCAAGATGCTCTGGCAAGTGCTTGGCTGAACAGTTTCCTTGCAAAGAGCTGAATAACTTGGGCTCCTTCCTGGGGTGAGGCACAGCTGCTCCACAGAAGTGGAGTCCTGGGAGAGTAGGTGGGTTATTTTAGGAACTGAAGTGTTTGGAAGTATTTGCAAAAATATTCCTCTGGAGATAAGTCCTTATTTGGGATCAGGGAATCTCTGCTGTTTACTTCTGCTCTTCTTCTGCTGAGCTCTGTACCTTCACTGTCAGCTCCTACTTCTCTCCTGGAGTCCTGGACCTCATCTATCTTCTCCATCCTGGGGGACCCCACGCTGGAAACCATTTGGGGAGTGAGGGAAAAGAATACCTGTCAGTGAGGCCTTTGGAATCACAGAACCAGGGAATGGTTTGGGTTGGAAGGGACCTTGAAAGGCCGTCTGGTCCAACTCCTTGCAGTGAACAAGGAGAGCCTCTGCTAGATCCATGGCCAGCCTGACCTTAGAGACTTCAGGCATGGGGCACCCACCACCTCTCTGGGTAACTTGTGCCAGTGTTTCACCACCCCGACTGTAAAAGAACTTCTTCATATAAAATCTAAATCAACTCTCCTTCAGTTTAAAACCACCATGTCCCATCCTATTGTAACAGACCCATGAGTGGTATCAAGAAAATATTTTGGTTCAACAAGGAAAACATCCTGTGGCCCAAGTGCATTTCATGTTTAAAATACCTTAGCAGATTAATTAGATTGATGAGCCTACTGGGTAGGATGAAGGTGAACATGTAGGTGTAGAGAGAAATTTACTGCATCAATATGGTCTGGCAATTTTCTGTGGGAATACATTATTGACTGCTGATCAACCAAAGGATACATGCTGGCTTTTAAAAGGAGATTTTGTGAAAGTGGAACATGTTCTTTAGTGGAATCATAGAATCCCGGAATGGTTTGAGTTGGAAGGAACCTTAAAGCTCATCTCGTTCCAACCCCTTGCCATGGGCTGGGGCACCTTCCACTGTCCCAGGCTGCTCAAATCTCTTTGCAGAATAGAAGCACAGAATGGGGGGGAAAAAAAAAGAATCTTAAACTTGTCTAATACTGTGTGGGCTTTGATTAGAGAGCACTCTGTGCTAATTGAATGTTGTCTTCTATTAGCATAATCTTGGGGTTATGCCTGGTCAGCATTAATGATAAGTGACAGAGACGCGTTTCTGAAACTCTGTTTCATCAGTTGGGAATTATATCCTGTAAATGCAAGCCCAGATCGTAATATTTCATCTCTGTGTTGATTTATCCCAGTCTTAGACTATTTATATCAATTTGCTACTGGAAAACAGATCATGGAATAGTTTAGGTTGGAAAAGGCCTTTAAAATCATCAAGTGCAACCATTAAGATCATCTCGCATGAGATCTAAGTGCACACATATAATGCAGACATTATATGCTGTATAATGTAAAAATATATAAAAAATCAAGGCTTTTTGAAACATAAGCAGATTCAAAAATCAGTTTTGATATGAAATTACTTTGTAAAGGAAACATATTGTATATATTCTTATATGTACAACATATACATATGTTTTTATAAACTTTAGAACCATGTTTAATGCGTGTGCTTTAAACTTGTAGGACCATATTGCTGAGAGACATTTGCCTGTAATTGTTCGCAGGATAAGTGTTTGTGTTCAAAAATCACAGCAATTATAATTATTGTAAGTAGCTGTGCTTCAAAATGAGCTTTTAGGAGAGAAATGGACTTTTTCCATGTAAGCGTCATCTTTCTATAAGTCAAAAAACCCTGGGAAAAGTGGCTTTGTTCTACCAGCACCCAGGTAACTTCAGGAAATCGAAAGAGAAACAAACCCAGCATCTCCCCATCGCTTCAGTGCTACATACAAATGTCTTCACAGCTATTTGCACTTGAAATGCTTCATTTGCCAACTCCAATGTGGCATTTGCAAATGCAGATTAGTGACGGGAGCGCTGTTGGCTGCTGCTTCTTCCTCCTTTCAGATGTGGCTCTTACTGGACATTTCCTGCCCAGACTTGTAGGCAGCAAACATATGGTCTGGTAGATAGTTTATGGAATAACTTGCTGGGAGTACTTTGAGTGTTCCAGAAATCTCTCAGGCAAGGATGCCCAATTTTCAACATAACATTCATCCAAAATGCCAAAGTTAAGATATTCATTTGCTCACTGGTATTGTTGCATTTCATAACAAGAGCTCAGACGGAGATAAACTGTGGCTTGAATTCACAGATAGAAATCTCTGCCTTTATGAGCTGTTTGCTTGAAATGCAGTCGCTTTCAGGGCCTGCATTACATGAAAAATTACTGTATCTGATTAACAGATGAATTCCACAGCATCAGTAGCGAGCAGCAGTGGGATTGTCCGTCAGCCTGAGATTCCAATTTCTCCCTCCCCACTCTAAAGCACTTCTCTTCTATCAAATGTATTCAGTGCTTGCCACCATGAAGGGAGCTGATTCTTCCTGGTACTTCTTAACTGTGTCAAGTGCTCTGGGCATCTGTTTTCCTACAATTTGAGGTTTTCATAGCCTATAGAAATGTGTAGCATGCTGATTTTCTTATTTTTGTGTTTCCTTTGAGGTCTTTTTCATACCCAGCCTGGTACACAGGGCCAGGATTCAGTTGATCTAAGTCCCTGTAGCAGAGTTTGATTTCAGTTGCCTGGCACTATGTGTTTATATTAGCTTATCACAGATGGGGATCTGGATTCAAACTGTGCCTGAATATTACTTTTTTTTTTGATGGAAACACAACTTCAGGTTTCTCTTCCTCCTCCTTTCTGTTCTTCTTTGGAGCTAGATACCTACTTTTGTAGGAGGATCAGGTGGTGGACCTGGGTGAGGAACAGGCCCACAATTAATTTTGGAGTTAATAACAGTTAAACTGGTGTTGTGCCTTTCAAGTTTTAACCAAACCAGTTTCTTGATCTGTGGGTGCAGAGGGGTGGCTGAGTGGTGGGGATAAGGCTTTGCAGCTCACAGATCAAAAGGGAAAATGTGGTTGTAGTTTGGGAAGTCTTTTTAGCCCCCTGTGTGTTGTCCCAGAGGTCCCAGGCACTGCTGCTCTCTTGGCAGCTGCACTTGCCCAGGTGCCAAACTGAGCAACACATCCATTTTCTGGTGGCTGCCTTACTCATGTTTTTGGTTTTTTTTTAATGTGATGCCTTTGCCTTGTGTTTCTTGTAATACACCTGGAGCTGGTCCAGGTTCATACCTCTGGAAGCCTTTCCTGGCTGCTTGTTTGATCGGCCCACAGCTGATTCCTGTGAAGTATTTCCCGGTAAAAACCTTCTTGCTCTCTACAACTCCCTGATAGGAGGGTGGAGCCAGGTGGGGGTCGGTCTCTTCTCACATTTAACGAATGGCAGGGCAAGAGGAAACAACTCCAGTTTGTGCCAGAGGAGGTTCAGATTGGATATTTGAGAAAATTTCTTCACTGGTAGGGTTGCCAGCCCTGGCACGGGCTGCCCAAGGCAGTGGTGGAGTCCCCATCCCTAGAGGGATTTAAAAGATGTTTGGGTGTAGCACCTGGGACGTGGGTTAGTGGTGGCCTTGGCAGTGCTGAGGGAAGAGGTGGACTTGATGATCTTAAAGGGCTTTTCCAACCTGAATGATTCCGTGATTCTGTGAAAAGTTGTGTTGAGTACTTGTGTTTAGGTACCCCAGTGAGACCCATTTTTCTGTCACCAATTTTTTTTTTTTTAACACAGGTTTTCAGGGCTCAAGGGAGGTGGAATTTGGAGCATTTTCCCTTGCCTGGCATGGCACATGCTGCTATGGAGAGTCTTGTTTCTATACCACTCACTTTCGTCTTGTTCCCCCAGGGAAGTGATGGTGCCCATCTCCAGGCTGGGCATCCATCCCTCTGTGTGCCAGGCCCTAGCACCACTAGGTTTCCCACCTTTCTAAATTAGGCCCTTCCAGTCCCAAACAAAACATTATCAAGCTTTGCATCTTTTTTAACATTTGCATCCCAAGAAAAGTAGTGAGGAAAATCAGAACCTATTCAATGTTGTAAATACAGCAGATTATTTTCCTCATGTGTTATCCAGCAGTTACAAGCGAAATAATTCAGCACACTTCTGGGTCTCTATTCAAACTGATGAGCTAAAATAAGAAGTGTTGATTAAGGCAAGCACATACCTCAGTGTTGATTGATTTTTGCTGTTTTGTTTGGTTTGGCTTTTTCCAAATAGTGGAGATCTCTGATATATATAAATACACCACTCTTCTTGTAAGCTGCATTTCTTTTGTGGTGTTTTTTGGTTTTTTTGTTCTGTCAGTTTAGTATGATCACTTTAAATCCACATTGCAAGACTTGGGTTTTCTGTCAGAAGCTTGTGTGCTCATGATGGGTTTTATTTTAAATCCTACCTTGCTGCTGGAGTTCAAGCATCACATAAAGCAAACCTGGCTGCAGGACGATGATAAAGCACAAGCGTCAGCTCCTTGTATTTTTCTAAAAGTGTTTCATAATTGAGAACGAAATGTTTTTACTTTCCCTCTGCTGCTTCCCCTGTTGAAGACATCGAGGTTTCCAGAAAATTCAGTGCCACCATCACACTTGACTGACACATCTGTGTTTAACAGGCCCACTCTGCCCCTGTGAAAGGGGATGTGGTTTTCATGGAATCCCCAAATGGTTTGGGTTGGAAGGGACCTTCAAGCTCATACACTTCCACCCCCTGCCATCACACTTCCACTATCCCAGGTTGCTCCAAGCCCTGTCCAGCCTGGCCTTGGACGTGTCCAGGGATGGGGAAATCCACAACTTCCCTGGACAACCTGTGCCAGGGCCTCACCACCTCACAGGGAAGAATTTCTGGCCAATATCCCATCCAACCCTGTCCTCTCTGTTTGAAGCCATCCCCTCTTGCTTTGTGGGGCCCTCTGTGGTCACTTGTTCTCTACTTGCACAAAAGCCATAAATGTGTTCCCCTGGCACCCAGCACCTGTGGGATGTCTGAAGGTGGCTGTGCTGCCTTTGCCCTGTGTCACCGTGCCAAGTTAGTGGGATTTTGGGAAAAGAAACTATTTTCTGTGATCCTGGATGGCTTCATCATAAACGGCCAACATCCTGGGGTCATCCCGTTAGCAAACCAGTTTGCAGGGATATAATTAAACCTCTTGAACCATTATTTTTACTATTCAGATGAGCTGTTCAGGTAATAAAAGTGTTTTTTTCATGTGCACTGAGATGTTTATTCCAAGAAGTCCTGAGCAGGTGGAATCCAGGTGTAGCTGTTACTGTATTTGTACGTGGAAATGCCTGGTTGAAGCACCAGGTGATGGTTAGACTTGAACTGTGTGAGTTGTGTCTTTCCATAACCTGCCTGGTAAATTCCCAAACAAAAGCTTTTGTGGAGGGAAAAAAACCCAAAACCTCGTGGTTTTTAGTGGTGCTTTATCCAGTGCAGTAAATCCATGGAGAAGAAGATGTAGGCAAAGGTAGCTGGCAGTCTGCTAAAGCACTGTGATCCAGGACACAATAACTGTTTCTTTAGGAAGCTTATTTTATGTGGAAAAAGGAAGGAATAACCCTGTTCCTTCTGAAATGAGCCATCATTGGTTCTGTAATTAGCCCAGTGTTAATCATTTGACAAGAGTTCATCCTAATTTTGAAAACAAAGTTGTGTTTTGGAGGCTCAGTTCCCAGAAAATTGATGGAAAAAAATTAAGACTTGTTACCAAGCATTTAGATAAATAAACTTCAATGGTGTTTGCCTAAATTAGAGACAGACTTGTTAATGTAAAAAAATTGAAGCGTTAGGAAAACCCCACACATGTTCAGTTTGATATTTCTTCTTTTTATTTATAAATATAAATGCTTGAAGAATAAAATAGTCAGATTTTGGTCAGTATTTTCATTGTGGAGGCTCTGTCTGTGGAGCTATTTCTGACTGGAACCATTTCAATCAAGTTCAGCAGCTGATTTTTCCCTTTCTGTCAGCACAGATACAGAAAAAACTGCTACAAAATGATCCCTTTTAATCCTGTGCCATTTTTATGTGCTGATTAGAATCGGGGTAATTTCAGCCTGCGTTGAAGGAGTTAATCTTCCTGATGGAGATGTGAAAAGTCGGAGCCATCTTAAATCTCAATACCACATGCTGCCTTAGGGATCACACTGTGCTAAAACCCCAGATAAAAAGGCCTGACAAAGATTATTGACGGTTTACCTTTTAATGAGCAGCTTGGATTGATTTTTATTTCCCTCCAGGGCTGTTGCTTTGCCCTGTTTCCACCCATGATGTCATGATTAACAAAAACAACAACAAAATTAAGGCTTCATATCTGAATGATTGCGGGGAAATAACAAGTAGCCATGGCATTCAAGGGAAAACCTGTGCCAAATCCCACTGAACCTCCAGGAAAAGCCAGGGACCTTGAATCAATGGTTGGTGCTTCTCCCAGCCGAGGGGCTGCACATTCTACCAGACAACACCTCAATTCTTCAGCTGTTTTATACATTTTAAATGGAAGATCACTTCAGATCACCAGAAAAACAACACGAACTCCAAATAAAGAGAAAATGCCTTCAAATATATATGTTACTGTTGAGAAAAGCCATGATTTCTCCTTTGTTTGCCAAGCCCCCAGCCCTCTAAAGCCAACACTGAACAAACCGCCTCTGGCTACATTCCCATAATTTTGTTCAAATCCTTAAGCTTCAAAAGAGAGCGGCTCTGCCACCACAAAACTATCATCCCGAAAGCTCTTAAGCTCTGACATCATCTGTTCTGTTTGAGTCCTTCCATATAGACCTTGCCAGAAAATGGAAATCCCTTTTTCTCATGGGAGAAAGGGTGTATTTAAAAAAAAAAAAAAAAAAGAATTCCCATTCTCATCAGTATAAAAAAAAAAAAAAAAAAAGAGCGAGAGAGGGAAAGAAGGAAAAGGCTGGGTTTTTTTCCCAGACATGGCTTTGCAGAACAAAAACCCTGTTTTCGAAGAACAGGATGGAGTGAAGCCTTCCAGGCAGGCAGATGGGGAGCCGGCGGCACAGAACCGTTCTGCAAAGTGGAAACTTTCCATGGAAAGATCCCGGTTTCCAAGGGCAGGGAGGCATGTGCCTTCTGAGCCTGGTGGGCATGTGGCTCCAGCCCCCTGGGCAGGGTTGGACAACCTGCCTGGGCTTCGTAGGCAGCTTTTGGAGCCAGCTGGATTGAAACAAAAAGTGACACTTTGTGTGTGTATGTGTGTGGCCACTTGAAGGCTGGGAGGGCTGGAAAATGAGGAATCCAAGCCAGGACTGAAGGAGCCCGCTGAGAGAGAGGTGTTGCTGATACAGAGAGTTCCGTGGGGTGAGTAATCAGAAATGTGGTGGGTAAGAGCACGTGAAGAGTGGTGCTTGTGTGGAGCTGGAGGATGGAGAGTGTCATTCTTTAATGCACGTGGCCTGGTGCACCAGGGAGGCTGTTGGGTGGAGGATGGAGAGGGGAAAACTACAGGTTAAACCACTTGAGCTATCACTAAAATCCTCATCTCAAAGTGTGTGTTGTGTTTTCATTGTCAGATTTTTTTTTTTTTTAACTCCAGAAGATGTTACATTGTATAACTATGGGCTGTTCTCACCAGTGTAAAATTTCAATTCCTTAAAACACATCCTTTACCTATCAAATTGGCGGGCTGGAGGAGCAGTTATTCTGCTGCAACTTCAAATCACCGCTTCCAAAATTGATCTGGGCTTAGGTACGTCTTTGCGTGTCCATGCTTATTAGCTTCATCTTGTGATTAACTTAATGGGCTATGGAATTTTACTCTATGCAAATGCAACTGAAAAACCAATTACTGAAGAGTGAAAAATGAACTCTAGGAGACAGTCATTAGACTATTAGAATCCCCCAGTTCCTTTGGAAGCTGTGTTTGGGTAATACGTGGTTTTAATACTGAATTTCCTCCCCAGAAAAAAGCAATTTGGCAATTACATTTTTTTCCAGGCAGTATGGAAACATTTTGACAGGCCTGCCTTCATGGGCTACTAAGACCCACTGGGTTTTACGAGTCAGAAAATTAGTCGTGTCTTCATTGAAACGTTGTAGTCCACTTAGTACCCTATTTTCAGGGTCCTTAGATGTACAAGCATCCATGAATTTAATTTGGATGGCTGGCGAGTGTAATCCATTTTGGCTGGGCTGGATCCAGCAGCAGAGATGCTCCCTGGCTCCATCCTTGCAGGACTGTCTTCCAGCCAGTGTGTTTTGTGTGGGTAGATGGTGATGGAAACCTGAACCTGCTGAGTTAATTTACATGCACGTGGACGGGCTGTGGCAGCATCTGTTGGGGCAGCAAGTTCATCAACTGCAGCTAACGGCAAAATGATGCTGATGGTCCCCAACCCCACAAAACAGCGGAATTTTTTTGGAAATATTGTCCTCTTCGTCTGCCCGAGTGCTACAGGTGGGTGATCAGCTTTGTGGCATTCGCAGGCCAGCGGCCCCAGCTTTGGTTAAAAGCCCCTTGAGAAGGAAGCTGCAGGTGGGGACACGGTTTGTGCTGCCAGCTGTGGTGAGAGCTGACCTGGAGCTCGCAGAGAGAGCACAAGTGCTGGCCCTGGGTGAGCTGTGTGCTCAGCCCAGAGCTCATCTGGTGTTTTAGAGGATGGAGCTCAGTGGAAAGTAAAAAAAAAAAAATTTACGTAAACCCCTTGTGGAGGTAGCGTGTCCTGAAACGGGCTGTGTGCCATCTCTCTAGATGATGGGCTGTAACTGGCGTTTGGCGTGCTGAGGTGCACGTTTGGCCCCTTCATCCTTTTTCCCTTCCGTTTCCATCTCAGGTTTGCCTGGTTTCCACCACCTGCAGTTTTGAGGCTCCCTCTGCGAGAGGTTTGTGGTTTGTGATGTCTCAGTGCCAGCTGGCTCCCTGGGGGACGGAGGGAGCTGTGGCACGCCCTGCACCTCGTGTGTGGGGTCAGGGTCCTGCACAGGCCCAGGGACCCCAGAGAGTGTGGGGCCCGATTCTGGTGTTTGTTCAGCTCGCTTTGTGTGCTGTGGAACACCTGGGGACAGGGTGAGAGGCTGGCAGTGGGTCACCCCGGGGGGCTGTGCAAACAGACCAGGGGCAGCATCTGACCTTTCATTTTCCATAGTGCCTGGACACAATTGGATGAGAGGTGAGAGGGTATCCAAAGGATGCTGGCTGTAATTTAATCAATTGACTTTTAGATGTGCGGTGATGAGTGGCTGTAAATGTTTTGGGTGAGTGAATACGAGATACACATCCTTGTTTCTCTTCCTTTTGGTTGTAAATTCCCTAGAAAAGAGTCTGGAAGTGTAGATGAACAGGACTGAGATGTGATGAATAGAACAGAGAAGCCCAGAGCTACTGGACTTAAAGTATCTCATGCTGAACTGCTTTGAGTTTATTTCATCAGGTAGCTTAAAGCCATTTAAGAGATCTTCTATGCAAATGAAGAAGGAAAAAATAAGAATAATCACGGTACAGATAAAGCATGTATCAAGAGTAAAAGACACTGATAACAAAGATGATGAAACAAAGAGGAGGAATAAATATGATGTGGAAAGCAGATGTGGAGATTGAAGGGAAGGTGAATAAAAGATAGATGGAAATATTAAGACATTTGTCAAATCCTTGAATGTAAAATATCAGGGCTTCAAGAACTTGTAAAGGTTATTTACTAACTAAGGCCAGAGTGAAATACTGTGTAACTACACAGACATGTGCATGTACTCTTTGCAGAGTAGGGCTGGTTTGATTGCTTAGTGCCTAAATAAAAAAACAGTAATTCTTTGGCTCTTTGTTGCCAGGGAAATGGGAGATGTATGCCATAAGAAACAGATGTAAATTTCTGAGCTTTTAGAGGAAAGAAGGTAGGATGGAGTGGGAGAAATCACACCAGAAATTACAGTCCTTAAGTATTGAAATTTATATTGGAAAACTTAAGAGATAGAATTAATGTAAATTACTTGGATTGAGGAAACTGTAGAATTGCATTGTTTTGGGTGTGGGAAGGCATGGATAAATTTTCAGAGACCCTTAGGGAATACCTTTATGAACAGTCTCTAGGAAAAACTCTGCTTTTAAATCTGACTTTGGAATGGGAGACTTAGAGGAAATCTCTAGGAGCCTAAATAAGATACAATATGGGAAACTGGTTTGAATTGGGATAGCTGAGTATTCATTCAGAATTACATAATCACATGCAGGATTGAATGAATTCTTTTTAGGAATCTGTGTCAGCAGCTAGAAGGGAGTCAAAGTGTGTTGGGGGCTTTGGTGAAGCATCTTTAGACCCGGTAGCATTTAGAGGATGATCCCACGTGGGCAGCTGAGAAGGGCAGGTGTCATTAGTCTGTACTTCAGAGATTAGGATTTCCCTTGGAAGACTTGAAGCAGTTTAGAATTATGAGCGTAGACACAACAGAAGGAATTGTAAACACTTCCTGTGTTAATAACCTGGCAAGGGGAATTTGCAGCAGGATTTAAAAAAAAAATATATATATATAGTGATACAGAACTGGGAAACAAAGAGTTGGACCTGAGGAGGTAAGCAACCTATAATACTCTGGGATCCATCCCATAGATTAAGAGCACAGACAGATAAGCAGGCTGCATGATTTATGGTAAAGCGAGATAAGCCTATGGACAGACAAAGAATGAAATGTAAAAAGATGCAGGAAAATAACTTCCATGGCTGTACACTGAGGAGATGGAAAAGGAGCAGATGAGCAAGGGAGTTGGATGCGGCTGCTGCAGCTTTCATTACAAATGTTACCATCAGTGCATTACAGCAAACAATGTATTAAAGCACGTGTAGCAGAGTGACATTTAAATCAGCTGAAAGAATCTGACACCCAGCTAAGGACCAGGACACCTCTGCAGTCACACTTTGGCTTGTGTTGTTCTTGGCTATAGGCCCAGGCAGTGTGTTGGCAGAGGGCAGCCACGATGTTCTCTGAGCTCTTGAACCCTGTCTGTGTGCCCTCACACTCACATGTGCTGTGTTTAGATATTCATTTAAATTAACCAATTTGTTGTAATGGCTTCGGTTCCTCACACACAATTGCCACCGTCTTGCAAAGGGAGAGAGAGGGAATCAAGAAGAAATGCTATAATTATGCTCCAGACTCTTAGAAATGAGATTTCTGTACTGGCTGAATGTAAATTCATCCCCCAGATGGTTTCTCTGAGCTATTTATCCTCTGAGAATACCTGAGCTGCTGCTGTTTCTGTGAGGGGAGTAGGATGGCTGTTTATAAAGCGCCGTGCAGATAAATCAATAACATCTGCAAATCTGATGAACTGGGGTGTGCTGCAGGTTGCTGTGGCCAGGCTGCTCTGTGGCTTCGGTACAACTCACCTGACTCGCAGCCTTCTCCCAGGTGCAGAAGTGTGACTTTCTGTCTTCTCAGTGGTAGATTATTCCTTTGTTTTTTTGGTGAAGCAGCTGCCAGCTATGGCACAACTCCAGCCAGAGCAGGGTGAATTCCCATCCTCAGTTTTCTCACCTCTGTCCACTTCTGACAGATGACAAGGAGGCAGAGCCCCGGGCACGCCGTGAAGGTGGCAGTGGATTGCCCTTTGCTAAACATCTGCGTGGCTCGTGGCTTACTTGCCACGTGCCTCAGATCCTGAACACCCAATTTCTTTTGTAGATCCGTGACGGGAAGCAGGTGCAATCATCTCTGCATCCTGCCTGGCTTTTCTTGCCAGCTCAAAGACATCATTTGCTCCTGGGTGCATCCTTCAAAGAGACTGTCCTGCTTCCTTAGGTGCAGTTGTGCTTTTCCAGGTGTTGTGATACAGCTGCACACTGAGTGGAGTTCACGTCTTTGAACTGACATCAGCCCTGTTCGATTTTAAGCTCGTGGGCTAAATTATTAGGCCTGTAAATCTGACTTCTGTAAGCAGAAATCCTCCTCGTTTCTGGGTGTCTGACACTGGATTATTGGGAAAAGGCTTCTGCATCCACACAGATCAATTGACCAGAGGCAGCGTGTGGGTCTGGCGTGACCCACCTCAGATGTGCTGCTTTCAGATCTTCAGTCTGCTACTTGTGGGATGTTTGGGTCTCTGGCTGTATTGCACTGAGGATAAAGAGCACAGCAGCTCTTTCTTAAATCCTTTACAGTGTGATGTAGCACATCTAAAGTAACCCCAGAAGAATTTCTCTGTAGTTTCCCCCAGTCACGCACTTTGAATTTAACAACAGCTCCTAATCTCAGCGTGCTGGAGATGTGCAGTGGGTCAGAGCAGTAGTGGCTGTGTGTGTTCTCCCGGTTGCATTTGCTCTATCAGCAGGGTAGAAAAGTCTTTACTCACCAGAAGATCAATGATTAAATTCCAATTTGCAGAGTTTGGAGCTGATCCAGCCTAGAACTTCTCCCAGATTTGTGGTGTTTAGGTCTAGGATTTTCTAATTTAAGCATTTCTGTAGTCTAAGTAAAGTGAAATGCTGAAGTAAACTCTCACAGTACTTACCTTGCCCTAAGAGGAATAATCCATGTAATAATATAAATATTTGTGATCTGTGCGCTTTGAATAGTGGTATGACAGTCTCTGAAGATGTCCCATTTAATTTGGAGTTAATTCCACCTTCATTACTCCGTGGATGCACTTGAGGTGCTCTGTGGTGTTTAATTTGGGTTCTTCTGAATGCCAGATGCAGAGAATTAGAGTAATTATAGAGTGTAACTCAGCTTTTAAAGGCTGTTTCCTTTTTAGAGAGTATAAAGAGTATATAAATTGTTTTAAATGTTTTAGTGGGTATTGATGGCCTGGAAGATTATCCAGCTGGAAACAGAATGCAAGATCTTTGTATTTCTTTATCCAAGACAACATCACCATTTCTGGCTGCTTTCTTAAGGAAAAAATAAAACAACCAACAAAAAGCCCAGACCTTTCTAGGGGATCAGAAGTAACATGTGTGGTGTTCTTTGGGAAAAATGCCATCACCTTGATAGAAATCATCTTCATGGAGTCACAGAAATGGTTCAGGTTGGAAGGAACCACTGGACGTGATCTGGTCTGGCTCCCTGCTCAAGCAGGGTCCTGAGGGCACATCACTCAGGATTGAGTATCTTCAGGAAAGAAGACTCCACAACCTCTCTGGGCAGCTTGTTGCAGTGCTCAGTCACCCTCACAGAAAGGAATTTCTCCCTCAGGTTCAGGTGGAATTTCCTGTGTTCCCGTTTTCCTCTGTTGCCCGTGGCTCAGCACCGCAGAGCAGGGCCTGGCTCCATCCTGTGACACCCTCGCTTCAGGTACTGATACACACTGATAACATCCCCTCTCAGGCTTCCCCAGCCTAAACAGACTTACCTTGAAGCACTGGCCTTCACTCTGGAGTCTGGGAACACAGTCCCGGATTTGCAGCTTGCTGTCACGGGAGCTCTTTGGATACCAACCCAATGTCAAATCAATATTTTATGCCACCTTCTAAAATCTGTTACAGGGAGGAGATTTCCATGTGCATCTGCAAAAGAACCTGTTATTTCTCTTCTGAAGACCAACACTTGAAAACCAACAACATCTCAATAAATACTGGTTTTCCTTTGTTCTACTGCCTACTGTGGACTCTTACTCCACTTGCTCTTATGTCCCTCCTGAGCACCATTGTCAGGAGCAAGGACTTTGTTCTGTGTTAGTGCAGCACCAGGTACAAAGGGGCAGGAAAATAAAGCTTTTGCTCTTGAATTAGCCCATGAAAAACAAGCAAAGAGGGAAAAAAGCCAATGTCTTCAGGTCTGTTGGGGTGAACTTCAGTCTTCAGTCATTCTGCAAGTCAGCTGCCATTCAGAGCTGGACACATTGCCTGCAGTTTTCATAAGTTTTTAAGGTGTGCTGAAGTTTCAAAAGCAGAATAATGAATGGTGAAAAAATATTAATAATTGTGTTCTCTCCTTTTGGTGCAGTCACGACTGCAGGGTTTTAGCACGGAATAAAGGCAGTGGGCAGGGGTTTTGTTTTCCTTACAGAAATTGAATCAATCCCACAGCTGCTTGTGCTGCCTGTGATTTTGGCAGTGGGTTTGGGGTGTGCAGAGCCTGTTTGCACCCGCTGGCCAGAGGGTGAGGAGCAGCTGCCTTGGGGACCAGGGGGAATTTCACTGCACCGAAGAACTGGCTCTTAGGAGCAGCCTGAGCATTTCTGCACCTTTAATCAGCTCTGCGTGGTTTTAGTTAGCCAGAGAACTAAACCAAAAGCAATATACGTACCCCTAAACCTAAATCGGATTTCTTGTGTAAATGTGAGCCTGACACTTGGGTGTGATGTGTTTCAGTGCACTGCAATTCACCTGGGCAAAACGTGGTCCCGGAGCAGCCTCATGGGCTGCACGAGCTGTGATGAGATGCAGCATCTCCAACAGGGGATTGCAAGGCACTGGCTGCAATGGGAATTGTGTCTGACAGCTTAATATTTCAGTTGCAACTGGCCATACTTACAGTAATGAGTATGTAATTATTTTTTTTTTAGCCTGGTTAGAGCCACAAACATATGGTACAGTAGCAGAAGAAATTATTTTGGGTAGTAATCCTTAAATATTTTTTTGGCAATCAAACGATGAGGCCTTTCCCAAGGGAAACAGAAATTCCCATTAAAGCACTTTGCTGGCAAGTCTTTGTTACTGCTCTGCCACCCAAAGACAAGCCCTACCTCCTCCCATCTTCTGCTTGGCTGTGTGTCTGGACAATATATTCACTGTTGGCACTGCTTGCTTAGCTTGCTGTCACCTGGAGGAGAGGACAGTGCAGCAGTGTCTTTTTCCTTGCTAAGTGAAGGGCTAACATGTTGACAGAATTACTTTGGGGTTGACTTACCCATTTCTTTTAATTATTATTTTATGCACCCCCCCCCCCCCCCATTGAAAAGTGACTGTACCGGTGTTTGTCATCAGTGCAAGAGGAAGTGATGGATTTTTGGCGTGTCAGTAAAGTTTTTATAGACCTCTTCTGAAGAAACAGTGAGCCATTTGTAATGTGTGGATGTTTATGGATGCAACCACTGGACACTGGAGAGCAGTAGCAACGTGTCCACGTTGTGTTTTTCTGGTCTCCCTTGTGCCCAAGGCTCTCTGCCGTGCAGTACACAGCTTTTCTGCAGAGATGGGAAGTTGCAGTGGGGCATCCCAGAGTGGTTCTGTGTCTGCATGTCCCTAGGGCAGGCTTCACGTAGGTCACTCCCTCACTGGCACGAGTCCCGGGTTCTGCGTGGTGGCCACGCTTGCTCCTTCTTCTTCTTCAGCGTGGAATAATTCCTGTGGCGTGGACAGCACGAGCTGCCAGACGGGTTTGTGTCCTGGTGGTGGCTGAAGGGGCTGCTTCATTCCAAAGCTGCGGGGATCTGATCTCAGGTGAAAGAGCCAAGCCCAGTGACCCCAGATATCTGTGTCGACATTTCCAGGGCTGTGAGTAAATTGCCTCGGCATTGCAGGAGCCTTTGTAGGGGAAAACAAATCTAGGATGAGTGGTCCTCCAGCCACCCTTATTTTCCCTCCTTGCCGGCACAGAGCACATTCCCAGTGTTCCCAATGTAAAAGGCTTGCTTTGAAGGGGAGACCTCTGACCTTGCTCTGTAATGCAGTGAGCCCTGGAAGCTGTGTTTTGCTGAAAGCTTTTGCTTTTAAAGGAGAAGAAGAGCAAACAAAGACACCCTGCAAAGTCGAAGCTAAAAAAAAAAAACAAACAAAAAACCCCCCCTTTAATGTTTGCTCTTAAAAGTTTTAGAGGAATTTAGGGCCCAGAATTAGATGTTGAGGTGTTAGTTCGGGGAGAACTGATGTCTTACAAACGTGCAGATGAGTGTTACACCCAGAAACACCAACTGAGGCAGGCTCTCTGTTGTCCCATCCTGCAGCGTTCCCAGCCCTGACCCCTACTCTGAGCTCCTCATTTACATTTATTCCCTGAAAGCTGGAGCCAGTTTCACTTTTTATCCCCTGCTGGAGCCTGGCAGGAGCTGCCGTGATGGAGGGAATGAAGGCTTGAGGCCTCTTGGGAAGAGCAGGAAATGAAGCCACATTCTCTTCACGTGGTGGGCACATGGTGAAGGCTCCAGGCTTTTGTCCTGAAGGTGTGCTGGTTGTGCCCTTAATCTGTAGTGCTAATGAGGGGGAAACTACAGAGCACAGACAGATTAGTTGGTAGCATTCCCAGGAGTTAGAAGGTTGTGGAGACAAGCCGGGTATCAAAGTTGCTTTGATTTTTCTAACTCATGAAAATGACAGAAGGATTTGTCTTTGCTGATAATTGACCTCGAGTCTGGAGCTCTTTCAGGCAAGGAAGGTGCCTTTTTTTCCCCTTCTCTTTGAGGATAAGGCAGCCACAGTCAAACCATTTGGTTCCTGACAGGCGGAATGGAAGAGGGGGATATCAGGGTGAGAAAGCTCCAATGTGAATTTTTCCATCTTTTAACTGCTGCTGTTTCTCTTGGAAACTTCCAAATAAATGCACATGTTCCTATTTTTTAATCCGTTCCGTGGAAAGACTAAATGATAAATTAAATGTTAGCACTAAAAAAAGTCATCCCTTCCTCTGAACTGATTTGTTTATCATGTGATGTGCTGTTGTTACAGAAAATTAATCAAAGTGCATATTGATTTCACACGGTTGTACGCAGGGACTTATTCTGGAGGAGCCTGGGTTCCCCTCAGCTTCTGGGGGTGGCAGAGGAGACAGAGGATACATGGTACCCCACAGATGTGATGCAGTGCTTTGGGAAGCTGGATCCCAAATTTAGCCAGCTGTTTTATGTTATTTCACAGCTCAGTTCTTAATTAAGACTTGGGATCAGCTCTCAGAGGCTGTTTTGGGGTAGTTTTCTCTCATGTGTTTAGCAATTTGCTAATCATGTCATTCCTTGGTTCTTGAGGGGGAAAGAGGGGACTTTCACTGGTCAGTGTAAAGTAAAACAGGCTCAGAAAAACACATTTTGCAGGTATTTATCTGGTACCTCCCAGTATAGTGATGGATGGGGACTAGCAGGACTGCAGAGAATCTCCTTTGGCCTTTTCCTTTTGTTAACTAGTTCGGTTATTGAGTGGGGGAAAGGGACTTGAGGTTGGGCAAGTGGGGGGAAAAACCCTCCCACAGGGCTGCCCAAATCCTTGGATGCAGGAATAGCTCTGAGTGACTGCTGATGATAACCTCCCAAAGCCAGAGGATGCTTCGTGTGGCAGCCCCAAAATAATGAGCAGCATTTCGTGAAATGAAGATGTCCACAGGCTCTACGTGCTTTGCTAGGGAAGTGCCTGTGAACTAATATAACTCAATTAATGTTGTCTTGCTCCTTCCCCTCTGCTACAAATTGGTGACATTTAATTCTTCTTTAGGCTATGGGAAACACCCACTGTCTGTGAGCAGGACAGATGGGGTGTCAGAACTGGAAACAGCAGAAGGAGCAGAAGCCCTTTGTCCTTGTCAGGACTGGCCTGTTCCTAAGGGTAGCCACTCATCCATGGGAAATGAACCTTGATCCTGCCAATGGTCCCCAGGAAACACAAGCCTCCTGCAAAAAAGACACACATTTTAAATAGGGATGATAATGGAAATTAGCACCACCACCTACCTTAGGGGGTGGCATTCTCTGTCAGTGACTGGTGTCAGGTCCTGTGTCCTATTTGGTACAGATCAGGAGAGGTGTTCCAGTAGTTCCTTCAGGTTTTATCCTCTATAGAATTTCAGGTGTGGTAGAGGAATTATTTATGGTCTTCCCAACCCAGAATTTCTCCCAGAGTTAGTGGCGTTATTAAACAAAAATCAAAAAAAGTAATCTCTGCTCTTGTTAGGCAGTCTCAGCTGGGTCATGCCAACAGAGATGCTGATGGGAACGCTGCGGTTCCCTTGTAAATCAGAACCTATAAGAGTGGAAAGCACAGTGACTCACTGGCCCTTTTCACCAGGGCCAGGAGCTGCTGCTTCCTGTGGGATGTGGGTGATAAGGAGCACAAATCAATAAAGGCTGCATCTTTCTGATGTGTTTCTGAATGTTTCCTGGTTTTCTTCACTTTCTTATTAAGAAAGTGAGGCTGCAGCTCACCCCTGGGCAAGAGGCCACCATGAGGCACCTCCTGTCTGCCCCTCAGACCCTCAAGGCATTTTGGTGGGCATCAGGTTAGTGGGGTGGGAAACAAGGGCAGGAGCAGCCTGGTTTAGATTATTAACACGTCTTGAACAAAAGGGAGAAAAAAAAAAGGAGCCTCTTCCATCATTTACAGCTCCTGAAATACCACTAATTAGTGTCTGAGGAATACAGATTGCGTGGGAAGTTAGACATTCACCAGGCTGTTCATCTGGGAGCCGTCTGAGGAGCAGCTCCTGCACGCCGGACATCTGCAGGATTAAAAAAAAATAAAAGAGAAAGGAAAAGACACAGTTCATTAACCAGCAACAACATTACCCGGAAAGCAACTGGGGAAGCTGATCACTGCAACTAACTCTCACTCTGTTTACCATCAATTAATATTTAGTCTCCCAAATTTGGAGCTCTTTTGTTGGCGTGCCTCGTGGCGTGCGGGGCTGCCTCGGATCCGGGAATTGCAGCTGGCAGCGGTTTGCATCGGCGTGCCCCAGGAGCCGTGGGCTCGCTGCTGAAGCCTTCAGGGGGCCGCTCTATTAAAGAGATAATAGTACAGATTTGAAAGCTTCAGCTGATTAATTAAATGCAAACACAAGATTGTACTCGCAGGCTCTTTCAAAGGACTCCGAGTCCTTTTCTTAAGTCGGTTCAACCTTGACCTGAGTTAGCGCGTGTATAAAAGATTAAAGGTGACCCATAAAGAGAGAAACGGGATTTGCATTGTTTTAAACTTGGGTTTGTGTGTTGTGGAGAGGAGATTTTTTTTCCGCTGCACACACATGCCAGCTCCCTCCCTTAGGAATATGTGGAAAATGGCACTTTGTGGTTCCCGATGATGTGGGGGGTTCAGGCAGTGCATCCAGAGGAAGTGGGATGAGAGAAACTCTGAGCCTGGGCTGCGCAGTGCTTGGGCAATGCAGGAGCTTGACAACAAATGCGTTTTCAGTGATTCTAAAGGGCCAAACCATTAGGTCAGGTTTGCCATGATGTTGAGGGTGGAGCTCCTCAAAAAAGATGGGGATAGCACCAAAACCATGGGCTGTCCCAGGAAACCAGTAGGGTCTGCTTGGGAAACACATTTTCATCCTATTAATTTGTGTAGATTTCAGTCTTGGAAAATGCTTCATTAAAACTCATTGAGTCTCTTTCGGGACCAGTCAGAGCAGAGGAAATGTTGTTGTACTTGGGGCTTCTTTAGATACATTTTCATTTATTTTGTTTTACTGCTTGATTTTGGTTGTACTCCGTACTTGAAAGGGCTGAGCTCCACATTTTGCATTTGCTGAACAACATGACAGCTTGTGAAGTATGTGACAACGTGGCTTGAGCAAAATAATGCGGCGGACATCCTAAGTTACCTCTTTAGTTGTATTTCTGAAGCTTTCTGAACAACTGAGATTTGATCCTTTCTAACTTGAGTTGAACCTTATGAATTGCAGATTACTATTATTTTTTGATCAGAACAAAAAGGGTTTTCATTTTCAGGGCTCATATGTGTTATTTTAGCAGCTATTTCCTAATCTCTAGCCGTTGTAACCCCTTGGACTGTTTAATTGGGTGTTGCCAGGGAGTGCATGGAATTACAGCATTCACTCACTGTGCTATGTACAAAGCTGAGTTCATCCAAGTGTACAATATTTTCCTCGCTAAGTTTGTCCCTACAGACTTCTCTTTAAAGTTAACACTTGTCCTTGAGAGTGTGCATAGAACAGAAGCAATGGAAAGGACCAGATGTAGTGCTATGGAGCTTCTTTGTTCTCCCCTTCGTGATAAAGCACAAAAATCCTACATAGTTTAACAAAACTCTAGTATCTGGTCCTAATTGCTATAAGTAAAGCACGTGTGATCTAAATGTTAATCAGATTTCTGCATTTAATGAGGGAAAAAGCAGCTATTATATGAGAAATGTTCATGAGCAGGAGCTGTTCGTGTTCCAATCAGGTGATTGTGTATTTGAATAGTATTTTCATTTAAATAGCTTTATCGCCCCGCTGATTCCTAAGCACTGAGTCAAAACAAAAACTAACAGCTAAATTGATATTATTACTAAGGAGGAATGAATAATAGGCAGTAATTCCATACCTGCTGGGAATCCTCAGTGTGCTCATGGACTATATAGGTGTAAGGGTTTGCACCAACTTTGTGGAACTGTTGTACTTACAGGGGAGCATTGTGGGGATCTAATTCCGCCCTACTGAGCCCGTGTTACGATCCTGTTAGATTCTTCCTCTGCTTATTTTCTTGTTGATTCCCATGAAATGCTTGGTCATGCAGTGGGCTCCTTTTCCAGTTCCTGACGTTTGGAGAAGCCAAGCCTTTCAAGCAGGCACGTTAGAAATCCACAGAGGTCCTGCGGGACACGCGCTCATTTCCCCAAATCCCGTTCACAGCCAGAGCGTTTCCCGGGACAGCGGCACGGCCCTATTGCTCTGGCCACCCATATCTCCTAATGCTCCTGAAAGGATTATTTCATAATCTTATCCTGTGAATACAACAGCTGTAAGCCCAGATAAATTGCATTCCTCTGGGGAAAGCGAGTTGGGACTCGTTTTAACCACATCCCAGTGGAATTGCATCGTCTGTGATGTTAAATGGTATTTGGCTGGCTGGGATTGTGGTTGATTCCATGGAAGTGCCACCTCAGGATCCTGCAGCCTCTCTCTGTTTGTGTAAAACAGGCTGGTGGTGGCTGATGCTGAAACCAAGCCTCGAGCTCGTGTGTATTCACAGGGGCACTGCCCTTCAAATAATGGCCTTTGGGAGAGCGCCACGAGAAGCACGTTTTATTTTAGATCTGGCTGTTCCTTTCCAGCACGTGCAGCTGCCAGGTGAGGTTGCATACAGGTATAATTAGACCTTAAGAATGTTCAGGACCTCTGGTTCTTTCAGGCTCAGCTTCACAGCCTCCTGGATGGTAAAAGCCAGCTGAGGTTGTACCATGATCAGCGTCCAGTCCTGCCTCCTGCACAGCCAGGGCCAGAGGAGGTCACTCAGCAGCCCTTCCACCAGGCTCCATGCTTTGTGCTTGAACCAGAGCACTCCTTGCAGAAATACACCCAGGCTTCTGTGAAAGGATGGGGAATCCAGCCGGTCCTGCTGTACTGGTTTGAAAACAAAACNCTGCTCATAAAAAATAAAAATCAGGGAGAAAGCCTGCTTCTTCTCCCAAATGGCAGCCCTGGTGTGACATCTGATCTAGTGGGTGGCATCCCTGCCCGTGGCAGGTGGGTTGGAACTAGATTTCTATATGGTCCTGCCAACCCAAACCATTCTGTGATTCTGTGACCCGATCAGAAGATGTGATATTGGAAGGGCCCCGTTTCAGTGAGATTCAGAGCATGTGAACTTTGGTCCCTGTGCAGAGACCAGTCCTCGCTTGCTTTTAGCTGCCGAGGTATTTCACAGGATGTCTCATCACAGCTGCTAAAGAATCTGCTCACATTTTGGTACATCTACTCGTTAATTCTTTTCCTCTCCCGGCTCCCTCTGGACGTGCTGAGCAGAGAACTCCTGTTTGTGTGATACTTTTCTGTTCTTGATGTTTCTCTTCTAATCACCCTCTGCTTTCACATAACCGTGTTCTTAAAAGTTCAGCCCCCCTGTGCATACATACAAAGTAGTTGAACACTTGTACCGTGTTTTAGGTAGTTAATTAATAGTGGCTAAAGAGTAGGTATTTCTTCTTCGGGCTACTTCAGTTCTTCAGCAGAAGGGTGACTTTTTTTTTTTTTAAACTTTTCTTGTTCTCTAGTCCAAAATCATAGAAACTTCAGAGAAAAAGCATCTGTAGAATCCCAGTTGCAGGGGATGCTCCAAGAGGATGAGTCCTTTTGTATGGGGAAAAGGTCTCCAAATACATTAAATTCTGATTCAGTGTTTCTAACCACAATTTCTTCCTTACTTCCTTGTGTATGTACAACTATAGTAATTGTATGGCAAATAGCTGGCTGTATGTGAATGTTGGTTCCTTATGAAAAAAGTTTGTGCTTGAAAATGTGGTTGAGGGTGTCAAAAATGAAGAGAGCACAGTCAGGATTCAATAATAAATGCAGGTATCAGTTGAATGAGAAATAAGTACAGTGATAGGCAGATATCTTCTGTGTTGGGCTATTTTTCCCACTGGATATTAGAATTTCACTTTGGGCTTGGTAGAGAGAAACATTTGGTTTAAGTGTTACAGCTTAACACCTGAAAATCAATTCTTACACACAACCTCTTTCAAAATGTTAAATGGAAAATATTTTCCTGACATCTCGAAGCCACGCTTTCAGCAGTTAAGATTGGAAATGTTCACTAGGAATTAAATCAATGGTGAAGTCTAGGGAACAGATCTGTTTGCAGGTCTGAAATCTGGAATAGATGCTTTGTTATTCTTCTGTTGCTAATGATTGCATTAGTAAAGAAAGAAATCGATCATGTGGCCATACTGGGGAAGTGGAATAAAATGATGGAAGGATTGGCAAAAAACTTCACAGTACAAGAAGCTGCAAAGATCCTTTGCACGAGAAGTGAAGAGCAAATAAAGTGCATGATGACACTGCAAAATCCTCCAGCTGGGGGCTTTCTGCAGACCTAGCTCAGCTTATCCATGGGAGCACTTGAAGGTTCCCCTCCAGTGTCAGGCGTAGCGAAAAACCTCCCAGACTGAGTCAATAGTGCTGAATTGCATTTAGCTTTCTGTTGAAGTGACAATTTTTGCATAGTTTTAATGAGCAGCAGCCCTGGGCCAGAAAACTTCAGCCTGGGCTGCTTCTTGCTTGCTGCCCTGGTTTGTTTTCATCCCTCTCACGTGAGAGCACTGTCCTGGAGCGCGTTAAGCAGCGGGACTGGCATCCATCATGAGGAATTTATTCTGTCGTTTCTCCCTAGGAAGAGAAGTGTGAGCAATGGGGTGTTTTATTTTAATAGCATTTTTGTTTGGTTGGTTTTGTCAGCGTGGAAGTCTTTTCTGAGGCAGAGCGAGTTGCTTTTCGGTTTTTAATGCATGGGTTGCTGTGTCCTGAAGTGAAGGCGGGGAGAGTCGAGGCTTGGATCCCGCATCTGGAGTGGATGGGTGTGAATTTTCTCCTAAGCTTTGCAGTTGATTCCACAGCCTTATGCTTGCCTTGGAGAACATCTGCCTTCTGCTTGGGTGAGCTTCAGCTCGTGGTGCAGAGAGCTCCCAAAGGATGGCCCGTGGCACGTGCAGGCTGCACAGTCGTCCTGGAGAGCTCACAGAAAGGCTTTTTCCAGGAGGATACTGAGTCACAGATGGATTTTGGTAGGCAGCCACCAGCCTAGCATTTTGCCTTCATCCCGGACTTCAGGGCAGGCTTTTAAATACCCCAGGGCCAAGCTCATGGACAGCTGTGACAGGCAGGGACAAAGCTGTCAAAAGATGACACAGCCATTAGTATCTTTGGTCTGGTCATCATTTCACATTAGCGTCCTAAAAAAGCAGCTGGAGGGGAGTTTTTTCCACAGAAATGTGAGCCCATGGCCACGAGAGACCAAGCTCCTGACATCTTGTGTCAGGAACAGCCACTGCCCACTGGGTGTGGGAATAGCTGAAGGAGGTTTATTTCTCTGTGACGATCCATTCTCCAAACCTTGGTCTGGATCCAGCTACACACTCTCCATCCCTCTGTTTCTCTATCTATAAATTGATTTTTTAATATTTTTCTATATATATATACATCACCATTGATAGATCTTTCACTGTATAGATCTTTCTGTGCTATGGAGCCCCACGGTCAAGGGAAAACAACTTCACAAATAATTTGAAGTGTTGTGGAGCTAAAAGGAAACAATTGGAGCGGTAACCAGGCACAAAGAGGACAGAAAGAAAGAAAATAAGTGGAGGAGGATCTAAGCACATCCCCTTCAGTTCATAAGAAGGCTGCCAGCGGTGGAAAGCCTTGGGAATACGTAATTTCAAAGTTTATACTGCTCATCCAGAAAATGAATGTATCTGGGTTTTATGGGATTAAGCAGTAAAGTTCACTGCAGCTGGATGTGGAGAGGAGGAATTCACATGGGGGAAATGGAAAAGAACTTGAAATGTGAATTATTCAGCAAAAAATCCAGTTAGTTAGCATGAGAGTTGATCAGGAAATGACTAGACACTTTCTTCTTATTAATAAAATCACCTCATATAGGTAAAATAAAAAGAACAAGCCTTGACATGTGAAAAATAAGAGAAATAGGTTTTAAAAAATGTTTCCTTGCTGTTCCTAGACTGCCTTGAAGATGATGAACACAGTAATAACACTAAGATTACTGTTGGGCACAAAGTGAACTCTTACTCAGGCACGAAAGCTCCAGCCAACCCAAACGACTGGGTCAGTAGAAATTAAATCAGCAGCGAGCCCCAGATAATATCTGATGGTGGGTTTGTGTCAGGATGGATGGTTTCTTTCTTGTTTCCTCATTATGACTGATTGGAGTCACTGCAGAAATCAATAGTCTGGCCACAGCTGGGCACTGCAGCAGGGGGGGAGGCAGCACAAGAGCTTTCTTGGGGGCTTCCCAAATCCCAGCCCCAACCTGCCCAGGTGCACAGGACCTTCTGGATGGACTCGGCATAGAAGGTGTGAAACTCTGTGTTGCCTGGTCAGTCAGGCAGGCAATTTATTTCTGTGCACATTCTCGTGGGAGAATCCCAAAAGCTTCATCACAGCCCTGGAATTCCTCCCTGGACTTGGTTTGAAGTGTGTGCAAATCCAACTGGGTGGAGAGAAGAGCTCCTGGGAGACTCTTCAACCCAAAGCTTGCTGCAAAGCTCTTTCTGGTGCTGTAGTAAACAGAGAAGGAGCCAGCCATGATTTCTGCTGGGGAAAAAAGGCATCTAAAAGCTTTGACTCTGGTCTTCTCAGAGCAGTAACTGAAATGAAATTGTACATTTTTGCTGTGGTTTTCCCGTAGACTTTTAAAATAAAAATTTGGATCTAAATATTTTAAAAGGTTATTTCAATGCCTACATACTTGGTTTTATTTTACTATTTCATTGGTCTTATCTCTACTTGGATTTTTATGTGGTGTTTGTGAACAGCAGCAAAAATGCAGTACTCATTTAATATTAATAAGTAGAACCCAGTCTAAATCAGGTGACTTGCTGTATATTCCTTGATCACTAGCATATGGTTTAATAGGTTTTTAAATCAGGTTTTTAGTTCATAATTCGTGGATCTGCATATCCCTGAGTTTTATAGGCAGGGCTCACACATCCAGGGATCTTCCCTACGTGCTGCCCAGGTTTGTCTCCCAGCACTTCGGAGAGTTTTGGGCCCCTGTTGCCAACTTCTCTGCATTTCAATATTCAACAACTTTTGGGGTGTGCTGGGTGTGCCTTAGGCTGAGGATAAGCAGAAGCTTAATTTGTTTCAAATGATTTTCCACCCTTTTTCCTATTGTTTATTATTTATTCTGCTATAATTTATTCACAAGATTAAGTGGGTAAACAACATCACAACTACTTCTAGCTGCACAGTCCAGTGAGCATAATGATGCCAGTTTTAAATGCTGAGCAGGGCTGATTAGAGCTATTACACGAATATTCATTTGTTTGCTTTACCTTTACCACTTTGCTCACATACTTCACAAATTAGGGTATTATCCTTTCTTTCCCCCTCCCCTTACTGTTTTTATCATCAAATGAAGGTAATTTACCATTTTTCCATTAGAATTGAAAAGCTAATTGAACTTAATGGCTTCAGAAAAATCAATAATTTCCTACTGTTATTGATATAATGAAGCACATGTACAAGATTATCCAGTAAAGACACAAACGGCTTAAATGAAGAATTCAACTCCACGTTGAACCATTTAAATTCTCTGTGTGGACAGTTAAGGGAAGATCCGTGTACGTGGGGAAGTAACTTTAGTATACTGAATTTGTCACAGAATCCCTTAGAAGTCCAGCCATAACCCAGCACTGTCACATTCTCCACTAAACCATGTCCCCAAGTGCCACTTCCACATTTTTGAACACTTCCCAGGGATGGTGACTCCATTGCTTCCCTGGGCAGCTTGTTCCAATGCCTGACCACCTTTTCAGTGAATAACTTCCCCCTAATATCCAATATAAACCTCCCCTGGTGAGACTTGAGGCCGTTTCCTCTCATCCTGTCACTTGTTACCTGGGAGAAGAGACAAACCCCCACTGGGCTACAACCTCCTGTCAGGGACTCGTGAAGAGTGGGAAGGTCTTTTATTGTGACACAAACTGTACAGCCATGACTTTGTGATGTTTAACATACTCTATTTTCATGCCTGGCTCTATAACGTAGAAAAATCCCATACTGAAATATGTTTGGGGTCAGAAATCATCTCATGAGAAGCTTTGTCAGCTGCACAGCTCTGCCATGAAAAGGGAGAAATGGGAGCTGGGTGGTTTGAAATGGAAGATGTTGAGGTTTCTTCCCAAATTTAAAAATACGGGTTTCTTCCCAAATTTAAAAATAACAGATTTATTTGGAAGCTGCCTTTAGCTCCTGTCCTGGTTCTGGCAAAGGTTAAATTGTTCCTAGGAGAGGATATGGGAAATTCCAAACAAGACACTTCTAAACCTTTAAATCTGGAGCAGAATCGTTAAATCCCTAAATGACATAGGAGACATTAATGCCTGTAATTTAGGGATCAGTGTAGTAGAAAGGGAATGGCAAATATGAAATTAATGATATTTAAATTACTGTTTCATTAGAACACAGTTTTGCCACAGTATTTTACTGAATTTAGGATACCCAGAGATCAATAGCAATTCCCCTTATTTAAGGCTCTGGTGATGTTTACTGTGCATTTTTTTTTTTTAAGGAGTTGCTATTTGTGAAAATGCTTTTTGTGAAATATTAGTGGAATTAAATGCATTTTTAATTGCACTCTACAGTAGTATTAGTTTGGCACTTGAAACTTCTGCATTAATTTGTGTGATGAATGGATGTGGAGAACACAGGATAGACAGTTTCTGCTGGATTTGCAGAATGGAAGAGTGAGACTGAAGTCAGTTCAGCTCTGTGTTAGGGGATGAAGAGGGGACAAAATGGGCTGCTTTACCTCAAAAAAAAAAGGAAATAATAATTAAAAAATAAGTGCAAAATTATAAAAGCTGGAAATTTTTTAATTCTCCTCCCCCAAGATTTTGGTTGGTGCTTTGGTAGTGCTTTGTGAGCGTCACGGTGTCCATGTTACCTTCATTCCACGTGCCAAAACTGTCCTCCCATGGGTTCTGGAGTCCCCCATCAGCGGGGTGAGAGATGCTACATCCCAGTATATTTACATCTAGACCGTACTGGAAAATAATCTGCATGAACTAATCCAGTTAACCACCCCAGAGGCACTAAGGGAGGATGGCTGAGTGGAAACACTTTAACTTAGGAGACCCTGGCTCTTGTTGCAAATTCCTGGAAGGTTCCAAGCAGAATGAATAACTTCACGGAAGCTGCCAGTCCACAAAGCTGCATTTACAGGAGGAAATGTTGAAATCAGCTGTTGAGAGTGGGCAATAATTTCCTGAATGCTGCGTGCATCCCCCTTTGGAGCGGTAAAGGGGACAGCACGGCCTGGGAGTGTTTTCTCAGATCACAGCTGAGGTGCTTCTTGTCCAGTTCTCCCCACAGCATTTCAGCTTGACACTTACTGGCATGAAAAAAAAATAACAGAGGCTGGTCGGAACAAACCCCTTCTTTTTAGCACTATAAAAATCGTGGCTATTCCCTTCCCAGCATCCTCTCAGCTAATGGCCTGAAACAGGACCAATATTTGATTTCTACTTGCTGTATTTACTTTATAAATAGATACTTCATGGGTTTCATTCTTTACTGAGATTGAATTAGTGGGTTAAATAGACAGAAATATTTCTTACCGTGGCATACTGATCTCTTAGCATCTTGCACTGACCTGATAACAGGCTGGCAGGAGAGTAAACTTAATTATTTTTTAAGCTAGAGACTGACAATGGAGAACACTGAATATTTCTGAAACCGAGATCTTCTTTTCTGTCATTAAAAAGCCGGGGAAGTCTGAAAGGAGTGTGAGTTCAAGGCATATATCAGTGCGATTATTGAAGGGTTTTCAGAGAGTGGCTTATCACCTCCCCGGCTTATTTACCTGATAAACCAGAGCCTTATGCTTCAAAAGCTCCAGCTGCTCAATCCCAGCGTGGTAGCCACCTCTTAGTGAGGATGAGCCCGCTCTGATGCCGTTGGCAAGCAGGACCTCACCGAGGCCTTTTGCTGCAATCTGCACTTCAAAACAGCCCCCCAAATTCTCAGTTTCATTAAAAGCAGGAACAGCTTGATGTGCAAGGAGGCTTTGCTTCGCTGGTTCTGGCCTTTGAACTTGACTTCTTTGTGAGTAAAGGTGAAGGAGAAGCTGAAAGGTGAGGGTCTGTGGTTTTGGGAGCATTTGAGAGGATGCACAGCGCATCCCTGGGAGCTGCCCTGAGCCCAGGCGTGATCTCTGCCAGCCACTGGGACATGAGATTAAAATCTAATTTCAGATGGCTTTTACCAACCCCAGTGTGAGCAGCAGTAACTTGCAAAAACAATAAATAGCCTTTGTATTGGCATTTGCACCCAAAAGCTGCTGCTCTCCCTGGGGAGGTTCTGTGAGGGATTCCTGCATCCCTGAGCATCCTTTGCCACCACTCACGGGCTCGCCCTGCCTGTCACCACAGCCCCCTGCTCCAATCTGCATATTAATCTTGATTCCAAACCATCCTGCAGACACCACATGCAAATGCACTGAGTGATTCAAATTGGTTTTCTCTGTTTGTAAATGTAGTGTTCTGTGACTGCTCAGGGGCACTTGGAACATATGCTCCTCGATATCTGACATTTTTCAGAATTCCAAGCAAGGGAGGCTGTCTGCAGCGTGGGCACGTGTGGCCTGTCGTGCTGCTGGTCCTGCGTGAGAGCAGCTTCACATCTGTGAGGGAAGGGGTTTCTTTTTGGATGGGGGGCAAGCAGCAGGCTGCAGAGTGTCTGTGGGTTAGGCAGCACAGCCCAACCCTATTCCCAGAAACTCAGTTACAGCAAAGTCTCTTATTCAGGAGGTGTGTGTGAAAATCGCATTACTTATCTCCTTTCCTTAAATTGTCTCTGCAGAGCCCGGCTCTGCGTGGGCTGGTGATCCAGAGGGGAGAGCCTGGATGCTGCTCTCAGCCTCAGGCTGGGGCCACCAGCCCTGGGAAAGGGGCTGGGGAGCAGGGAGAGCACACAGAGCCTTTCGCTGCCCCTTTCCACACCAATCCCCACATTTTCCTGACCTCCACGTGCTCCTTACTGCTCGTGCTGAGACTTGTCAGTCTCTCCTTGGGCAGTGACACCTGAAGGCCGTTCAGTGGCTCAGGTCACTGGTCTGTGAGGCAGGAACAGCTGAAACTCCTGCTACTCTCACCTGAGTGTCCTGCCCGCCTGCTCTCAGGTGAGGCATCCCTGGAGTGCCTGCAGGGCTGATGCTGAGCACGGTGGTGTTTTCACATCAGCCCTAATGGGCCCAGCTGCAAACTGGGAGAGAGGAGGAGTGGGTGATGTGCTTCTTTGGCCACTTCGCTGCAGGGATGCTCCCACGTGGAAAACGAGCCTTGACTCATCCAGCTCGCATCACCTGTTTGCAAGGCAGCACTGCCTGATTTCTCTGGATGAGGCAGCTGAGGGTGCTGGAGGGATGCTGCAGCTCCTGTGGGGTTCCCAGGTGCAGCCCCACGTGGAGTGTGGGGTTTGCAGGCAGCAGCCCGGGTTAGGTGGCCAGAAATCACCGTGGTGTGTCCAGTGAGAGGCTGCGGTGGCCGCGGTGCTGCTGGCCTGGACCGCTGCTCCCCAGGCTCCAGAGACACTGTCCAGAGGCTCCCAGGGCTCCAGAGGCACACAGCCCTGTTCCTCGAGCGCCTGGCTGCACCACAGGACTTCAGGCACACATGCCAGCACTAATTCCTTCCGCTGAAAGGGAATAAGCACTCTAACAGTTCTCTGTGATAATTAAAATTCATGTTATCCTCCGCCAAGCTCAGACAACTCTCTGTTGTCAGCACCTCCAGAGGTCCTGGTTTAGCTCCTTCTGGTTCATTTAATGATGTAACAGTGAGAAGGAGAGATATTCCTTTTACTGTTGATGTGTAAGGTTTAGAATTAAACGTCTCTGCTGGTTGCTGGGTACTTTCTGCTACTGCCAACCCCGTGAACTCTTTAAACATATGCTAATGAGCCCGACTTGCTCCCATTCCTTCTGTATAATCCATGAAGGAAGAAAAGTCAATCTTAGTCGTACTGCCTAATGGCCTCTATACATTGTAGTTAGCACAAAACCACTGTGAGGTGATGGAGATCCAGAGTTAAATGCGTGAATTAGGCAGAACCCCTCTGACCACACTCCATTAGAAGAGAAACTGTCTCTAGGGAGACAAAACAAGATTTCTCTTTATATATACGTTGTAAGAGTCACCCACCGATCCTCCAGGCTTTTTGAAACATTACTGGCACCCCAGTGATGTGGACAGAATGTAATTTATCAATATTGCCACAACTTCCCACCTAAGATGTTGCTGGAATACTGATGTGCTGCAGCATAATGAGGTTTGAGGGAGTATGTATGTTATCCATAGCATTGCTTTCTCTCCTGCACCTGACTCCTTGGCCCTGATGGAAATGTGAAAGGAATTATGTGTATTTTAACGGTCTGTAAATTGCTTTTTATTTTTAATATTGCTTTTAAACACTTGCACGCAGTTTTTCTGGCTTGGCCAGCAGCTGTTTGTGTGATTTGCTCAGAAAATAGAGGGGGAGAGTTACACAGTTATGCTGTGATGGATTAATGCAAAGGAATAACAGGGTTAAAACCTGGTGCAGTGGCATTGGGCTGGTGGGGCTCAGCCATGGGGCACGAACCTCTGCCACAGCTCCTTCAAGGAGAATCGTTTCACCTGGAGCAGCAAGGAATAAGCAGTCCCTGCACAGACTGTCCCCACTCCAGCACTGTGATGCTGTTCCTAGCGAGGTTATGATTGATTACAGCATCTTATACAGTCAATGGGTAAAAATAAGGGACTAACAGACCTCGTTTCCTGCTTCATGATCCTGCAGCTCCATTCAAAACGCTGCTGCTGCGATCAGCTTCTCACCTGAGGTGTTTGATGAGTACATGGGCTTCTCTGCTGCCTTGGACACAACCATCTGATCTCAGATTTAAAGTTATTAACAATTTATTTCTCATCATGTATCTTTCTGTGGACAAACAGATACCAGGTGAGAACCTGGAACCACTATTTGCGTGCAGAAGTTGTGTGTTTTGGAATGGAATGGGGCTGTACAAACCTTGGGAGTTATTTGGATGACATCTTGTTGGCATCCTGCCCTTGCATGAGCTTCCAAGAAAGGGTCTGCTGCCACCTGTGCTCTTTAGCAGGGTTTGGTACCCGAACCAAAAACTCTAGTGGCTACTTTGGAGTGAAAAACTTAAAAGAATAAAAATACAGAGAGCATAACACCAGAGAATATTTACTTTTTCCAAGAAATCCATATGAGTTAGTTCTGTCACAATGATTTGGGCAGACACATTTCTTACTGTCGCTCTCTCAAACTTCCCAGGAGTGTTCTCAGAGGGGCCTCCCATCTCCCATGGAACATGTTAGGACATTTCAGCCCTTCTAACAAAGAAATTTATAAGAAATCTCTTAATCTGTATTGAGAATCCTACTAGACATTGGTTGCCTTGTGTACTGCTAAGGATGAGAACAGTTCTGCAGAACCACCACCCCAGGAGGTAACTCTGAAGATCCCCACGGCTTGAACTTGCAGATGGTCACAGAGGCAGAATTTTTGTGGTACCTCTCTTTGGCTGCTCTCTCCCCATGTCACGCAGTGAATGTGTTTGTTCTGTAAAGCCACAGGCTTTGCTTTAGCTCTGTAACATTGCCACGTCTCTGGGTTTTGCTCTAATATTTATTCTTCGTGCTCTGCTCTCCCCCATGGTGTTTTGGTTTGATGCAAGTTCTTAATGGGAAAGCAATTGCTCAGGGAAACGTGGTGCCTATCAGCTGTCTGATCACGGCTCCCCGTTTATGGAATTAAACTGAGGCTGTATCAGCGTAGAGGCTCCATGAAGAAAATTTGCTTCATAAAATTCATCTTGCATATCATGCCTCTCTTTGTGCATGGTGTTCAGAAGCTCACTGTTCTGTTCCCATCATCTACTAAATAAAAACAGTTAGAACATCTACGAATCACTACGCAGGCTCTCGCTCCCAACTGTAATGAAAGTTTGTTATTGTGTGAAACAGCAACTTGCATGTCTATAACTGATTGTTGCAGTCTGTATTTCTGTCAGATTTGAGGACAGTCACCTCCTGAAGCTTTAACAAAAGGCAGAAATTCCCCCAGTGCTTCTGGCAATTACACATTAGCCTTTGTGGAGGCAGAAGATTACTTGCTGATTCCTGTTTGCTGATTCCATTATGTATGTATGCTCTAGTACATAATGGCTTGTTAATCCCTAAAAACAGCATGGCTAGGAATAGTCTTTCAAAACTGTGCTTTGGTTCAATTAAAAAAAAAACCCAAAAACAAAAAAACAAAAACCAAAAAAGAACAAAAAACAAACCACAGCCATCAAAAATGATGAATTCCTTTGAGTCTCTTATAACCACTGGGGTTTTGAAGAGATCTCTATCAGGGAACTTATCATTATGGGAGCTGGACTGTGTGTGATGTGGTGAACTGTTTCCTTTTGAAGATATTAATTTTCCTGCCGCTGATTTGACACGATGTGCTTGCAGTCAAGCCGGGCAAGAGTAATAGTGCTGATGAAGACAGCTTGGTGTGTTATCGTGCTCTAAAATAATTCTATTAGGGTCCAGTCTCTTTCCCGAGATGAATTCCTGTTTCCTCCTGGCAGCGTTTGCGATCGCTCAGCTGCAAGGCTCATCCAGAGCCCCGTCCCCACGGAGAGCCGCAGGCTGGTTTGGCCTTATCAAAGTCAGGTTTCACATCCTCATTAGGTGACACCTCAGCCTTGCTTGCAAAAAATGCAGCTGTGTACGATGCCATGCTCTGTGAAATGGGAGTAGGACCTGGAAAACAGAATGGAATAAAATGTTTGGCCCCGTCTTGCTTTGAGCTTCGGTGCAAACCTCACCCTGCCGAGCTGCTGTTCCACCCTGCACTGCTGTGTGCGGCTCACAAGGCCACCTCTTGGAGTTAGCTGATGGAAAAACAGGCACAACAGTCCCTGAGAAGTCCTGCAAGTTCCACTGAACCTGTTTCATGTTCCTTGCACCCAGGTTTGGCCCACATGGCGATGGCAGGGAGAGGCCACGGCCCTGCTGCTGCCCCTGTGGGTCTGAAGGGAGGACAGGACAGCAGGACATCGCTCTGCCATCCCCTCCCAGTTGCCAGGGGTGTTGTCCCTAAAGGCTTTAATAGACAGTCCTGTCCCTGCAGAGCTCGTGATCCAATAGACAAGATGGAGACTGCGAGGGGGAGTTTAACGTTATCCATCCTCTGCACGTGGGGAAAAGAGGTGCAAAGAGATGAAGCACAAGGTCACAGAGGAAGTCCTGTGACAGGACCAGGAATTGAATTCCCTCTCCTGGGTCTTCGTCCAGTGCTTTAATCACAAAACCCGCCTTCACCTTTGTGCTTTTCTCTTATTTAATCAGCTGAGAAAAAAAAATGCAAATTGATTTAATTAAAGGAGAGAGCAAATTTCTAATTTCAGGCTGGATCATTCTACGGTTATGGAAATTTTGGGGAAAGGAGAGACTAAGCATCTGTAATATTTCTTTTCTCGACAGATGTATTTTCATTTTCACAGCTGTGCAAAAAATTATATTTATATGTTTTGTGACATCTAATTTTAGCCTAGGAGCAGATCTGACGTTGGGTTACCAAGAGGTGTCATTTTCTGGCTTGCAGAATAATCCTCCTTCTGGCAAAAAATCGGTCCTGTTTCTTCCCACAGACTTGGTTTCTTCCTTTTAAGTGTCTCTCAAAATTATTTTATACTCAATGAAGCAAATCCTCCAAAGGCTTCATTATTCTGATGGTAGCATCATCTGATTGAATATTTCAATCATAATGTCCTTTGGAGAATTTTAGCAGTTTCCACTCGGGATGTTGGAGACTTGGATTTGTGCGTGTTCCCAAGGTTTTGAGGAACTGGTGTAGGAAATTGAGATCATTTCAGATGCACAGAGTTCATTGGGGAGGGAGATGTTAATGTTTGCTCTGGCTGTTGACTGGAATACATTAAACCATCCCTTTCCGATGTGAAAAACACAACTGCGGCTTCTTTGGGCCCTGGTCAGCAAAGCATTTAATCACATCCTTAGGTTTAAGCACGTGGGTGTTGTCCAGGTATGCCACGCATTACCAGTAAATCCAAAGTGCAGTAAAGTGTCACTGGTCAGGTCCAGCTGCTGGGGACATCACGAGGACAGCCCATGTTTCCCCTCACCAGGAAAACCTGTAACGTTTGCAGTGTGTGCTGCTGAGATGCTCCCCGTGAGTGCTCCCCAGCAATCCCCTCCTCTTAGCTCGGCTTCCATCCCCTCACATCCCCACCTTGCTGGGAAGCCTTGATCCTTTTACCTTGTTCATTGTAAAAAAAAAAAAAATCCTTAAATTACTCCGAAAAGAAATCGGGGTTTGTTTTGTTAAATGAGTTTCCGGCAAGGGCGGCGGTTTCGGAGCTTTCTGAAGGGCTGTGACAGCTCTTTGTCCCTCACTGCCTCCTTCCCCTCCCCTCACACCCCCTGGAGAAGGAATGAAAGGTTCTGGCACCCACCTTGGAAGGAGGAGCTCCTCGGGCTGATGTCTCCACCTCGGCATTGCTGAGGACTCCTTGGTGAGGGTGTTCTGCTCCTCTCAGCCTCGCATTAGGTTTTATGAACTTTAATGAACGGTAAGTAATAAATTTGCTGAAGAAATTGGGTTAGCCTGTGATTAACATTCGGAGTGATGCAGATGAGTGTACCAATGATGGGAACATGTGCTCACATCACGATGAAATACAGATGAGAGGCCCTGGAGCAAGCCCAAGGATGTGGGCCAGCGCAGTTTCATCTCTGTCAGCTTTAATCGGATCTCCAGTGCCACTGCTACCGGCCTGCAGGAGGAACCTCAAACCAGACCTCGGCACAACTTTTGTTTTCTGTTAGGGGCTGTGGAAACATTCCTCTGCAACAAAGCACTGTATGTAAAAACCCAAGTCACTGTCTCTAAAAAGCAATATTTCTAGCAGTAGGGAAGAGAGGGGGAAAGGTTGGAAGGTGCGTCTTGGTTTGGTTTGGCTTTTATAACCCACTGCTTTACTGAGCAGTCGTTTCAGTCAGTTGAAACCCAGCTGAGCCCATCGTCTTACAACAGCGTTGTTGTGTGGAACAGAGAGAAAAATTCCCCCCCCGCCACATCCCTTTTAAATGGAGTGCAAAGTAATGCTGGAAAGGGAAAGAATAAATCAATTTTAAGTGGTAATCTATGAAGTTGGACAGAAAATGATGAGAAATGAAGCAACTGGTCATAGGAAATTGACCTTGAAAATGGTGTTTATGTGGCGGCCGCAGTGGCAGAGCGCCGCTGCTGCTGTGGGCCGGCGCCTGAGAGGGAATTTAAATCAGAGTTTCTTTGCTTTGAGTCTCAGTTGGGTTTTGGGGAAGTTTCTTTCAGGACTGTGCTCTCTGACGGTTGTGTCAGTGGTGCAGATCAGCAGCATCTGCCAGGCAGGATTTGTTCCTTTGTGGCAGTCTTGTATTTTGCTCTGTTGCTTGAAAGGCTGCACCAGTTTTGGAGTGGTAATTGTAGGAGAAGGGTCAGAAGAATCACCATGGTTGTGTAACAGATACATATGTTAGGGACAGAGATGGTATTTTTACCTGGCTTTTAATTTCCATACAAATAAACTCATTAAAGCGAGCAAAAGGACAAATGAGTAATACATGTCACCTCTGCTATTTTAAACTCTAACACCTACTTACACCAGAATGATGGCTATTGCAGTATTATATACATCTTATTTACAACGAAGGGACAGCAGCATGTGGGAGGTGGAATATATTGAGTTTTCACTGGAGACTTCTCTAGCAGAGAACAATTGACAGAGATTTCTGTGATCTTTGTCTTCTAGGGCGGGTGGTCAGGGGTCTGTCAGATAAACTAAATGCTTTTTGGACCATGTTTTTCTGCCTTTTTTGTGTCCATAAGCGATCCATATGCAACTCATTGAGTTGGGTCATTTGCTGCCCTCAGCACCTACTTATTGGGTGTCTCAAGAATTCCCCACTGAAACATGAAGGTACAAGTAGCCAAGTGCTAGTCCTTGGAGAATTTGTGGTCTGGGTGGTGAGAAAAATAACCTGATATTAACCCATAAACTTTACTGAAAGATCAGAAATCCTTGTGTCAGTTCTCACGCGAACCAACCAAGTGGGCTCCTTGGTTTGTTCACCTGCTTCATGTAACCACCGACCTCCTTTGCCAGATTCCCCGTCAGCAGAAGTCGGAGAGCAAACGCAGGCAGGACACTTGTGGGGCTGCCCCAGGGGTAAGAGAGACCAGGACAAAACCCCGAAGTGCCCCGTATTGTGTCTCGTGAAAGACTTTTCCTTACACCTGAGCTTTGCCTTACACCGGAGCCTCTCAGGCCTGAGGCTTTGCTCATATTGGCCACTCAACGAGGGGCTCCAGGCTACACCTGCAAGCAGCAGTTGCTGCACCCACCTTAGCTCTGGAGACCCAAAGGCTTGTTTTCCTGGATGGGACCTTGCTGGAGATGCTCCAAGGTGTTTCCCTTGCCTGGGAGCGTTTCCTGATCCGTTCAGTCTGGGAGAGGATCTGGGATGAGCACTGGGAGCAGGCAAAGGGAAGCAAAGGGAGGGAGGTGGGAAGCAGGGCTGCGGGAGGAGAGGAGGGAGCCCCGCTGCCAGGAGTGGAAAGCTTGGACTGAGCCCTGCTCCCAGCAGTGGAGAGCTTGGACTGATCAAGCACCAGCGATGTCGGGTTGGTGGTGTTATCCCAGTGCTTGTGCTCTGATGGAAAGCTAACAAATAATAAATCTGAGCAATGTTTTCAGGCTGTGTGAAAATTAAGGATTTCGAGGCAAGCCTTCTCCAGATATTTAAAATTCAGCATGCTTTTTTTGTCCTGGGTCTTGAGATGTTAATAACTTTGACTAATTGTCAACACCACCAATTACTATGACTGATACCTTATCATTTCCCACAATGAGCAATGCTAATTAAAATTGATTGTGCTGCTGTTCTGGCACAGCAGCAAGTTTCCTTTTCATTTTTTGTTTAAACATGAGCTTATTGTGCCTATTTGGTGAATTAAATAAGAAAAGCTCATTATTCTGATGTTTATTTTTGAGCAGGGGTTTTAAGCCACATTGGAAGCCTGTTACAAGTGTCAAAGAAATAGAAGAGCTTGAATGAATTGCATTTTTTGGAGTACCAAAACATACACCTAATAATAATATTTAGCACTTTTATACCACAGCGCTTTTTACATGATCACATTTCTGCACAAATGTAACCACTTATATTATCTCTGTAAGGTGGGCAAACACTGTTACTGCTGTTTCACAGACGCTGCAGCAGAGACGCCAGAGCTTTGATTCCCTAATAGCAGAGCACTTCAAGCTATTCACTTCAATTAGGTTACAGATCCCTGTCTTACAGCACTCTGAGCTGCCTAAGCTACAATCTGCAAGACTGGCTTTGCTTGAATTTTATCCAGACATGGCCTTCTATTTCTCCCTTCTTCTTTTTAAAGCAGGATTGTTTATTTCTCCCCAAGGTGGGATCAGGAGTTCGTGGTCTGCCCAGTGCTGCAAGTGTGGATTCTGCCCATGCAGAACCGTGCAGGAGGGATGGGGCTGTGCAGCCTCGTGTCCTTCTGTTTTGAGTCTTTGCTTCATCAGCTGAATCTCCTCGTGGCAGGAAGGGCTGTTCTTTATTGGGTAGAAGATTATTGCAGGGAAGAGAGAGAGCTGGATAATAGCATGGAACTCTGAAACTCCTCTTATCTATTTCCTGTTGTACTCTGAATTTAGCTGCGGCTTTACGTGAACTTTTCCATGGGGAATATTTATGGGATATGTTATCACTGGAAGATGTACCTGGGTTTTTTAACTATTCTGCTGGCTTCTCCTTCTTAAGTGGCCAATTGCAGTTAATAGCACAAGCCTGTGACCTTATCCCGCTGGAGATTGATTTAATCTGAACAATTCATTCTTTCCATGATCGATATGAAATGAGTTAATATGTAATGGATATAAATGTATGGAGTTGCCTGAGATATTCCTTACTTCCTCCTACTTAGTCCGTAAAATGAGTCAACGACTTCATGGTAGTTATTAAGAAAAAAAGTCTTTTAAAGGATTCTACATGTTGCACTTTTTCATAAACAAGATCTCCCTTAGGCTTTGATAGAAAGGGGACCCATGTTTGCCTGCCTGGTGCCCTGTATGAGTAGTGTCAGTCAAAAAATATTTCATATTTATTGGGAAAAAACTGAAAAGTCTGGCACTTGAAAGGAAGATTAAAATCTGTATTTGAAAAATACAAATTTCAATCCTGAGCACTATTTTTTATTACTTTCCTCTGATTATTGGTTTCTTCTGATCCTGATAGGAGTTAGGAGCAACCTTGGGTATCTGTAGAGCTGCTTGTGCCACAGTGCCACGACTGACCCCGGCGCTCCTTGCTGAGAACAGCGGGACCTGGCCAGCAGGGCCTTGTGTTGCCCCTCACTTTGCTTGCCTGAGCAAGGCACCCGGGTTAATTCGTTTGTGTTGGGAAAGTGCTGCAGGACCGTGCTGGAGAGGTGAAAAGTGTCTCCTGATGGAGCTGAGGGAGCGTGGGGTGTGTTTGTGGGGTGTGTTCGGAGACACCGAGGGCACCATTAGCAGGGGGAGCTGTGAAATAGCGCCGTGCCCAGTGTGCCTTCCTGGAGCACGTCAGGCCTAATTCTGCCCTCGTCTCTGCCGATGCCTCTCCATGGACGAGGCTGAAGCTGCTCGTGGTTTACGCTGTAGAAAATCAGAGAGGACTCATGGCTGACTGACTCCCTCGGCCTAACCAGCTGTACGTGTAGGCAGAAGTTTTTGCTTTCTTCTCTAGTTTCAAATGTCCCCTGGAGTTTTGTTGTGAAAAGTCAGTTATGAAAATTGAGAGTGTGTGGGGGGGGGAATATGTCATTTGGGTTGTGATTTGCTGTTAATTAAACTTAAGTGTGACACATCTTCTATGTCTGGGGATTCCTGAGTCTCATCTCAGTGGCCTGGGTAGAACGGAGGAGCATCTCCATTGAGATCAATGCTCATTATTATTTTCCTCATTATCATCATGATCCTCATCAGTATTTGTTCTACAACACTGGCTGTGGAACAGAAGCACAGGCAGAGATGACCTTCGCTCCTGTTCAAAACCTTTTATTTTTACAGATAAGAGACTCGGGGACTGGGGAGGGGAAAGTGACAGTGAACTGTCAGAGAATTAGATGCAGCGATTCAGAAGTCAAAATCAGCCACCTCAAGTACAGCAAGCATTTGATGGTCTGACCACCTTGTTTTACTGGTTGACCTCTTGTAAAATCTGCAAAAAGGACCACAGAAAAAGATGTATGCCTTCAGCTTAGAGACCTGCACCTTTGTGCTTGAAAGTGTTTAAAATCAGTCTTGTGGAAGGTCTGGGACAGAAAAGACTCTTGCCAACCTGACAGCTCATTGCTTCTGGTTTGAGATGGAGGAGGAGGTGTGTGATTTCTGTGAGTCATCTTCTGACAGCCACCTGATAATCCCCCAACCATCCCCTCGGTGCTGGTAGTTTTCCTTTCTGCTGATGGAAAGTCATCTGGGGGTCAGGAAGTGGATGGCATTGCTAAGGCTCTCACATGGAAATGGTGGGATACAATCAGCCTGAACTTGGGGAAAATTATTTTGATTTATTTCCACTTAAAAACAGTGTAGTATGGTGAGAAACAAAGAAAAAAAACTAATACACCTCCTTCAACTTCTTGCCAGTCCAGTCTTTCATGCCCAATTCCTCTACCTCCTCCCTGCCCATGAATGCAGGGTATTTGGGAATGGGGGGTTATGGTCAGACCATAACAGAGGGGCTCTCCGTGGGAGTCATGTTAAGTTGCAAGTGTTTTGGTTAATCTTTTTTTGTCTAAACGCTTATGTGAGGGTTTTGCTGTATTTCAGAATATCCAAGTAAAGATTGATTTGGTCGATAAAAGAGAGGGCGGTGCCAATTTATTGCAGAAAACAAACAGTCCGCTTCTTTTTTTCTGAAGAAAGGAAGGTTGTATGGCAAGTTATGGAATTAATGCATCGCTTAAAAAAAAAAAAAAGAAAAAAATCCAAGTTTCTTCCTCCCCTTCCTCTGCAAGTGTTGAGGATCTGTTCAGCTTCACCCTGATCCTCATTTTTGCTGCACTAGTGGGTGCTCCCCAGTTCAAGCCCTGCACACCCCTGTGCGCTCTCGAGGTTGCTCCAGGAACCTGGCCTGGGGAGACGTTTTGGTTGCACCAAAGTGTTTCGTGCATCAGGAGGTGAAATGGTGTCCTACTGAAATGTTTGCTGCGTGTAAGAAGAGGTGTGGGGCTGTTGGGGACGCGGAGAGGGTGACAAGCTGCTCCCTCGTGTCAGAGTGCCGTGACCTGGTGTGTTTGTGTAGCACATGGGTCAGTGGGCTGGGGCTCCGCTTTCCTGGAAATCCCCTGTGACTGGACAACTGCGGTGACGTTTGACCTCTCCTGGCCCTGAACCCAAGGGTGTCCCCTTTGGGCGAGGTCTCTGCAGCTCTTCGCAGCCAGCTACAAGCCTAAAGCTTTTCATGCATCTAAGTGGCTGCTGGGGAGAGGCCGCACAAAATACTTCCCTCCCAGGAAAGCCCCTTTTATGCGACAGGGGCGTTTTAGCTTCATGGATTCTCCAAAGGGATTTTGTTGAAAGGCAGCGGGACTGCCAGCGTGCATCTGGGTGTGCTGAGCAGCTGCTGGCGCCCAGAGCTGGGTGCTGGGGTGGCTGTGGGGTTGGTGGAGGGTGATGTGCCCCATTAGCACGGCACAGCTAATGAGCACAGTCCCTCTAGCATCGGCAGCGCACGGACGCTCATCGGAACCCATCAGGAGCAGCCTCTGATGACCAGAATTATGGGAAAGCTGTGTTTGGTGCAAGACAAATAGCAGGACGTTGCCTATTTTTCACTATTAGCTCCGAATCCATACAATTAGTGGTAAAAAAGAAAATAATATTTATTTATCTGTGAAGCCTAATGATAAAATAATAGCCAAGGGAAGTATTGATCCCTCCCTTGACCACTCTCTCCAGTGGAAGGTGTCCCTGCCCATGGCAGGGGGGGTTGGATCTGTATGATTTTTGAGGTCACTTCCAACCCAAGCCATTCTGGGATTCTGTGATTCTATTATAAAATAGGAATTTTCATTTTTTCCACCAGTTTGCATGTACCAGAGATGGCAGAACATCCTGTATGAATATTAACTCCACCATCCTGTTCCCTTCCCCTCCTTCCACCAAAACTCACCTCTTTTTCCCTTCCCGTGGCTGATGAGGAATGTGTGCTCCATGGATAGAAAGGACAAGATGCCTTCTGGTGACACCAGGAAGAAAATGATCCGGGGAGTTAGAGACCACTAAGCCTTTTATTTGTACCTCGTAAACTGGTTCAAATGATAAGGGGGGAAAAAAAAAAAGGAAAACATTTGGGAGATGCTGATAAGATCAGGCTTATCCAGTAGAAAAGCAGTGTTAGGATATGGCTGGAAGTGATAGGGAAAGCCCAGGCTTGATGACCCAGCAGGTCACTTACAGTCTTTCTCTCTTAATCTCTTAGAAGTCTTTGAATTTGTCAATAAGAAAGGAAGAGAGAGGAGCTGTCTTATCTCATTTATTTGCGATACTGAAAGGTCTTTGCAAAGGTCCCTTGTAGAAAACAGTCAGAAAGACAAGGTAGGTGGGTGAAAGGGAAAAGCAGAGTCAGGAATCAAAACCTGAAGCGAAGATTAGGAATAACTGGAGAATTTTCACCATGGCAGAGGGTTAAACCAGGAGTTCCTTGTCTGTTCCTAAGTCCTGTGTCAGGTCTTTGATTCGGGATGGAGAAGAGGTGGAAGGGCAGTCAGGTTTGGGGTAGCAAAAATCCACTGAGGTCGGTCAGGTCCAGGGAGGGCAGTGAGGGAGGACAGAACAACCTAAACAATAAATACATGAGACAACCTCCAGAAAATGCTCGGTGTTAATGAGTGGCTTTTTCGCACCCTGAGGTTTCAGTTTGAGTTTGATGTGGACAAACCAGAAACACAAGTCTTTGGTCCCGCAGCCCACGGAGGAGGAGATCGTGGTGGAGCTGCTAATGGGGAGGAGATGCCTTCTCCCTGATCACCTCCCCAGCACGGTCTGCAGTTCAGGACCAGCTGCGCTTTTCCAGAAGCACAGAAGGATTGGACAAACACATATATAGTGTTATCTAAAAGGCCAGCAGTGGTACTCAGCATCAGAGCAGTCTCGATAGTGAAGGAATCTAAATTAAGAGGCTTCACGTAGCACTACTGGCATTATGTTCATTTTTTTCCTTCCATTTAAATGCTGCCTTTGTTTCTTTTCAAGAGTCATGTCTGTCTCTCCATCCTAAACAGAAATTTTGAGTAAGGGTTAAACAAACGTAATTTGTTTGCATTCCCTGCTGCTCTGACTGTCACAGCTGAGTGTGTTCCCTGCACCACTGATTTTTTAAAAGACCGCCCCACCTCTGAATTGATGGAACCTCCTGCCTCCCTTCCGTTCCTTCCCATCCTTCTGCCTTTCCCCGCCACTTTTTAAGCTGGAGAAGAACCACTGGATGTCCCTTTGAAATCCAGAGACTGAAGTCCTGGATGCTGCTGATGAGCATCGAGAGCCTTTTAAGGAACTGAAACATTGCATTGTTATGATTTGGGAAACAAAAGCTGAATTAGAACTGAAACACTTAACTATGGCATCCCACTTTATTTTCCTCTAATGCAGGCTAAGCTGCCTTACAGCAATCTTTTAAATGTAATGATTGAGACTATTATAGGAAATACTATACAAAGCAACATTTTTTTTGCAGCCTAAATAATAAGTAGGGCAAGGTTTTAAATGAGGCTAGAGTAATGAATGCTGTACAGTAATTTTGATGATAAATTTCCCCGGAGGATAAAGTGGAAGAACAGAAGCAGGCTGTATTTAATCATGCAAAGTTAAAGGAATGCAGACCAACAAATATTTATAGAAATGTACGGATTTTCTAACCTTTCCTCAGATATTCTTGCCCCTTTTCACCTGGGAGACTTCGCAGAAGTTCAGGTCTTTCAGTGTGTAATAATTAGGAGGAGGAATTGATCACATTGGGTCAAGTGTTTCTTTGATGTAGTGCACAGAAATTCCTGCTTCCTTGCAGGCTGGAGGACTCAAACAATGAGACATTTGTTTTTCACAGCTCTTTCATTCATCAGTGTGTCTGAGAAGCTTGCTTTGAGCAGATACACAGCATGGGATCACATATTCTGCAGCTGCTCTTCACCTACTCCTGACCCAAGGAGCTGTGTCCCCACCAGAGCAGGGCACCGTGCAGCGATCCTCCCTCCCAAAGCAAGAGTTGCCTTTGTGCCAGCGCAGTAAGAAGA
>VYZQ01050120.1:628-27436 GCA_013400655.1 Mystacornis crossleyi
TTTAGAGATGGAGAGCAGGTTCACCGGTAGAAACTGAACTGAGAAATAAAACTGAAATTCCAAACAGCAGTAGAGGATATTCAATCAACTTAAAAGCAAAAGGAAATGAGATGGTGATTGGAATGGCACAGGAATTATCTGCTTGATAGAGTGTATTTGGATTTCCAAAAAGGCTTTACACAGAGCCCCTGATCAAAGACCTTAGGAAAACTAAGAAGCCTCAGTGTAAGAAAGACAGTCCATGAATAGATAGGTAAATGCTAAAAAGGGAAGAAACAAAGTGCAGGGGGGAAATAGCCATTTATTTCAGCAGAGGGAGGTCATCTGAGTTCTGCAGAGCTCTGCACTGGTATATTTTTATACTTTTAATAAATTACCTGCAAAAGGAGAGGAGCAGTGAAGAAACAAAATTTTGTGATGGTACTAAGTTAGCTGAAAATGTGAAGACAGGGCAGAGGATGAAACATTAAAGGAAAACCTGATAAAACTGCAACTGGTAATAAAGTGTCTGGTACTTCCATGCACATAAATATAAAGCACTGTGAATGGTGACAAAGACACCTAATTTCACATACAGAAACAGGGTTGTTATCATTTCATAGCAATATTGTGGGATTATGATAGATATCTCAATGAGAATACTAAAGCAATGACGGGGGAAAAACAAATCTAGTGCTAAGAGTTATTAGGAGAGAAATAGAGAAAAAACCATCATCACTTGGCATTGCAGATATAGGATCGACCATTGACTTGTAGCCTTTTCTCTTAAAAACAACATAGAAGAACCTGGGAACAAGAATGGTGACAAGAATAATTAAATGTTCCTTTTCAGGCAATGGCTGAGTAGCCTGGGACTCTCCAATCTGAAAAATTAACAAATGCAAAGAAACTTGTCCTGTCCATAAAACTTTGTGGGGCACTGAAGAAGTTGTGTGTGATTTGACCATTTTGTCCACTCTAAGTGCCATCTGACCCAGTGTGCTACTGACAGGAGCCAGCAGGAGAAAATTAGGGAAGACCATAAGAATAAACCAAACAAAATATTGAGGTTATTTTTGCAGTCTCCAGAGACCTGTGGCTGCAAATCTGCAGCCAGAGGTGACATCTGTGCAGTTCAAAGCACTGTAGGAGGGAAGCAGGGGTAGAAGGAAGTGAGGAAACACTTTCTCACTTGAATAATTTTAAACAATAAGATGAGCAAATCCCTTTGTTCCCATAGATTCTTTCTTTTTTTTTGAAATTTGCATAATTTAGTAACATTAAACTACTGAACCCGCAGCATGTATAATTTGGTTAAGAGTAATGAGAATTTTTTACTTCATAGCCCAGACAAGAATTCACTCTACGGCAGGAATGTGAAGGAGGAAAAAGTGTTGCATAGCTTTGGCTGAGTTTGGTGATACCCTTCAGAGTCTTCAAATTGATTGGTTCTTTCAGGGCAAAAGTGAGGGTTTCTTTTTGCACAAACAGATTTCTATGGAATGGCAGCCTTTTGTTTTCATGGGATAAATTTCTGCAGTCAACAGAACAGATGTTTCCTTCTTTCCGAACCTCGCTTTGACCCAGAATTAATCAAGATGCACTTTGGTGAATATTTTTTTGGTTTACTTAAGTCAACAAACACAATAAACGCAAAAAATCCAGAATATATTGGGTGGCCCCTAGGATTTACGTTTTAATGACTTTATGAATGATGTTATGAGGAAATCAGTGTTCTGAATTTCCAGTAAACCGCAAAAATCTGAGTGGGGACTACTAAATTTATCTTCAGAAAAATAAGAATTCACTACGGCTTTTCCACAAATACCTAACTTGTATATTTTTCCACACGGAAAATATGCATATTGAATTTATTATAATTTTATTATGAAGCTAAAATATGGCTGAGGGCTAAATAGCTCATTATGCATCCACAATTCATGTAAGTAACCACATATCTCCATTCTACTTAGAACCACAAATCTCACAGTCACAAATGCTTTTAGTTTAGAAATGTATCCTTTTAATATTCTTTTGAGCAAATAAAACTTCATTTCAAATGGGTGAAAATACACGTACTGTAAAAATATGAGGTCAAAACTTATACATTTGTAATGTTTTTACATTCACAAAGACCAGAAAGACAGGCACTTGGGGGATATGAATTGAGAAGCTACTTTCTAATTAAAAAAAATATAAATTAGGAAGGAAGGAAGGAAGGAACGAAGGAAGGAAGAAAGAAAAAGATTAAGAAAAAAGCAGAAAAGCAAGCAAGCAAGGAAGGAAGAAAAAGAAAGAAATGAAAAAATAAAGAAAAGTAAGAAAGAAAATGAAGGAAAAAGGAACAGGAAGAGAAAGAAATATGAGGATGTTTAGCCACTACTGGTTCTGGGTAGATCAATCTGTACTGGATGTTAAAGACAAGAAATTTGATTGTACTGTAGTTGTAGGACAGAGCCCTATAATATCCAAGGAGTGCTGTAGAGAAAATTAACTATTAGAAGAAACCTTATCTATATCTTCTTGATACAGCCCAGCAGTGCTTTTCCTGTAAAATGTTTTGAAAGCTGCACTGATTTCCATTATTTCTACTGGTGGTATTAGGGAAAAGGTGTAGAACTGTCAAAAATAGGTTAGAAATTGTTATCCTGTTAATCATAGTATTGTTAGGTAGCTAATAATTGTTATGTTTATAACGCATGTACTGTTAAAAAGTTTTGTTACTATAGAGGGTGTAAGTTAAAGGAAATACAGTATGCAACTTATTGTATTACACCTAAGTAAAAGTGCACCTCTCCCCAAGCAAACGAGCCAACCTGGACAAGAGCTCTGAAAACCAATCTGCGCCTTAACCTGCATGCAAATGAAAGATCCAAACAGAGGCCAATCCAAAGGCACAAAAAACAGTATAAAAAGAGGGACACTGAGGTCCATTGGGTGCTGATCGACACTGAACATCGGGAACATCCCTGCAACATCCCTGCTCCAAAGAAGATGATCCAGCCCCGGCTCTGCAGCATCTGTGCTCTACCCGCGAACCCCCTGTGCCTTAGGCCACCCAATAAAAGCTGAAATCACTTAGCACTGGGAGTGCGCTCCTGTTTTTACGAAAAACCTAATTTTTTCTGACTTCTGTGTGTAGATCACTCAAATATATCTGTCTATTTTACCTGTAACTGTGAAGATCTTAACATGGAATATATTTCCAGTTTTGGGTGCTGTCCTCAGGAACGAGGTGAAACCAACTACTGAAACTTTGGAAGGAACAAAGGAAAGGATCAGACCCCTGAAAAATGAATTATGAGGAAAGGCGGAGGTGTGACATAACGAATTTCTCATCTGTCAAAAGGAGGAGAAAGAAATGTGTTGTGTTTCCTGTCCCTGGTAAGACAAGGAACAGAAAGTGTGACGGAGAAGGAGAGTTTAACACAGATATACAGAAAACTTGTGAAAAACTGCAGTGGATTGATTAGGAAATGTTATATTTCAGTTTCAAAGGTCTTTAATTACACATCAAGCTGAGCAATAACTAAGAGGGCGTGGGTGGTCTACACATCCTCCCCAAGGTGCATTCTACCTCTTTGTCTGTCCTGCTCTTGGGTTATGCTGCATTATTTCCTTCTGGCTTTTCACCTTTTGTGACAGTCTAAAGTCTCCCTGTCCCTCTGTGAAATTGCCTGTTGCTTCACAGGGCAAACATTCATTGATTTAGTTAAGCTCTGTTTGAAACAGTTAAGCTTGGTTTATGTTTTTAGTTGAACTGTGTTCCAGACCTCTTAATACCTCATTTTTAAAGTTGATTTTTTTTTTTAAAGAATTCAGACTAATTAGGTCAAATCCTCTGTTTCCACTGAGCTTTTCAGTTTTATAAGCGGAAGAGGTCTGTACTTCTGATTTTTCTTATTAAAAGTTGGTTGATTTTTTTTTTTTGGAAGAACTAATTCAGATGCCCTGAGAGACAAATATGGTGTTGCAAAATAGTCCTGGTTAGATCTTGAATGCTTCAAGCATGCTTAATTTGCATTTCTAGGTGATTTAGTCTTACATCAGATTCTTCAAAGGAATCCTATTTGGCTTTCAGCTTGGACATAGAGATTATATTTCATCTTTATTCCATTACTAGCCATCCTTTATTTAAAATAAGGAAAGCACTGCTGATATGTGAACAATGTTTCAGGGAAATGAGATTTTTTTTTAAAGTGTAATTTAGAACTTCTGATCTTTGAATATTCTTTTTAGATATTTATGCATAAAAGCAAATAATTTAATAAAATAAGCCCTGGCAGGTAGAACTTATTTGTAAGAGCAGTACTCCAAAGCTGGAACTTTAAAGAAGGAGAAGAACGAACAGAAAAACTGGCCCTGACAATACTTTTCTAGGTCTCCTTTTAGGTGTTCCATGATCAACTTGGTGCTGATACATGTACTTTAACAATAACAGCAAACTTTTACTTTCAGAATGGTATATTTATTTCTCAGCTTCCCAGTGTGGTTAAAAAAAAAAAATATCCTTATAAACTTTACTTTAAGATTTGTTGGTTGCATTTTGTCAAACTGAAAGGAATTTAACAGCCCATTCCTGGAAAAAAATGGTTGTGTCAAGGATTCCTGAGGCACATGGAAATAAGAGGCTCCTTATTCCATAATTGTCATCCTTATCCCTTCAAATCGCTGATTCTTATTTCTCCAAAATGATGTGAGAATACAGGGGGAAGATGAAGTGAATTATGTGCAGGTGATCACTGTGTTAATATCCGANCTAGGGTTCAAATTTTCCATTAAAAAAGCTTAAATAATTTGCTTAAGGAGAATTGAACATATTTTTTATGAGTGTTTATCATTCTTGCAAGACCCCATGGTATTTAGTATGGATACAGTCTAAGGATATATATATATAACTTCTGCTTCATTTCTGTGGAAGTTTTGTTGGACTAACAAAGGACGCTTTAAACTCTTCAATTAACTGCAAAAAAGTAGTAGAGTAAATGGACCAGGTTTTTTTCAAAGCTGAGACTAATTAAAGGACGCAGAGGTGAGATTTGTAAATTACAAATTCCATAACCCTTGACATCCGTATAGAGAAGGAAAACTTTTGAGCAAAGAAGCAGCAGCAAAGCAGACTTAGTTCAGCAAGTCACATTTCTGGAACGTGAAAGTTTTGGAGCATTTCTGAACCCCTTCTGTTAACATTACAAGATCAAACAATGCCCGTGGAATTAGGATCTTTCCTGGGAAGAAAATTCCTCCATGTGAGCCCATGTCTCCCTTTATCTCTCCTTGCTCTGCAGCTGGACTGGGTTATTTCTTCAGTTTCTCTCTGTGGTTTGGGATTCTAATGCCATGAATTGTCCAGAAGAATATATTCTTTAGAAATAAGAGCCCCTGCTGACATGAAAGAGGTGAATTTAAAGGAAATGCTATGAACTTGGTAGGACTGAAATGAAGGCAATATAAAAGGGAGAAATTGAATGCCAGTTTTCATTTCCATGTGTGCCTCAAAACATTTAAATGCAGGGAGGCTTATTTGCTTTATTGTAATTTTCTCCTCTTCCACCACTCTGTGTTTTTGGATATTTTCCTCTTCATTAATATAAAAAAATTGCTTATCAAATGGCCAACAGCATCTGCTGTGATATCTGTCATCAAGCCCAGAAAAACTGGTTCCCTTAATTATGTGACATAATCACCAGAAAAACAATCTGAAGGAAGTTTTGTTGTTATCTGTTCCCATAGCTAAGAGATGTATCTCTTTCAGAGAGCAGAGCTTCACACATGTTTACTTTCTTAATTTTTATTTTCCAGAATACTCCCTCCATCATTCCCCACTGTCCCCCACCTTGCCCACAGGCTTGTGTGTGCCTACAAACCCCAGATATTTTCCTCATGTTCTCCACAATGGTTATTTTTAAGAGTTAATTAAACCCTCTGAGATCAGGCTTTGTTGTGGTTTTGCAGAGAGGTTCCATGCACAGGAGCTATTTAGGGAGAATATGCAGGAGGCGAGTACAAAGGGCTTTCAAATCCCTATTAGCCTGCCTATGGAATGCTCTTGGAGTGATTCTGTATTTCTGGTGATATGATTGTTTACCTTACAGTGCCCTGCAGTCCCTGGGCAGTCTGTGGCTGCTGACATAACAAGGATGGAAAAAGTTTGTGAGCTGGATACGTGCGATAACAGGATGAAAGTGAAGAGGAAGGTGATCTGTATTTAGATTTGTTTTGCTGCTGTGTAAGACTCTTTCAATCCTTACTCGTAGGAACAGTGTAAGTAAAAGTATTAGAAATGTTTGCTGCATAATATTTGTTGACTACAGAGAGTTTCTTGATGAAAATATTGCCCAGTAACAATATATCTCACTACATGATTCATTTTGGGCTGAAATATTCACTGATTTCAAATGGGATACAATTTCTATTCAATCTGTGACTGTTCAGAGTAGCTTTAAGTGATTATGATTTTTAAAGTGAAATTCAAAACTATTTATCGCTGTGATGTCTATAATAAATACCACTACTAAAAAAATTTTTTTCTAGAAGAGAAAAAAGAGGAAGTTTGCCTCTCTTCTAGCCATTTTCTGCAATCAGTACACAGAATATTCAGTGAAATTATAGTGATTAATTTATAGACAATTCTTAGCTAACAACACATTTTTAACAACTCCAGGGACTACAAAGACATAAACAGGTCTTCCCTTCAGATTTGTGGTACTGTTTTAACTTTTCAAGAATAAATTTAAATGCCTGACTAACATGCATTTGATTGTATTCAGCCAGGGAGATTTGCCAGCTGCTCTTTCCCCAGATGTATTTCTTTTCAATTGTCCTTTGAAACTGTCTTAGAAGCCAGGGAAAGGAAACTTCGAAAATTGTCATGAATGAAATCAGTGGATTTACTCACTTGTGAGTAGAAATTGGCACACGAACAGCTGGAATCTCTAGGGTGATATCCAACATTCACTGTAAAAATAAAAGCATTTTGGAATAGAATGTACAATATGAACAAGAGGACAACTCACTTTTTTTTTTTTTTTTCGGCACCTGAAAGAAAATAAGGAGAAAATTTGACTTATAATTTGTTGGAGTTTTTTTGGTGGACAATCACTTCTGTGGCAGGAGGGGAAGGCTCGAGAATGGAGGAGAAAGATTGCGCTGAAAACAAAATTTAGGCAAAACTAATAGAAAAAGCAAATGTGAAGCTGGTGGCCTCAAAGGTAGTCTTGCAGTCACAGGAGAAGCAGAAAATTTATATTGGAGAGGCTGCTATGCATTTTCCATCTTCAGCTGGAGTTGAACTAGTTGCTGATTAAATATTGCTATTGCTAACACCTTTGCTACATCCTTACTTTACCATATATTTATGTGACAAAATCTGACTTACTGTTACTGGAAATAGTCCACTTGTCAGAGGAAGGACCCCTTACCATGATGTATGAATATTTTTACAGGTTTTGAGCCCCTGTAAATGAAAATTCCAGCTCAAATCTACTTTGATGTTGCTCAAGCAGAGTGGAATAACTGGGGAAAAAATTATTCATGAACAGTTCTTTATTCATGACATCTCTGGGATCTTATTGATGCTAACATTGAAAGTAAATATTAGAGTGGAAATGTTAAAATTTATGTTCATAAGTTTGCCTTTCAGAGGAAAGGATCTGAGGTCTTCCTCCTGCAGACATGAGCATTAGTGATGGTCCAAATGATATAGATTTTAATGCCTATCTGTCAACTCCTAGTTTCAAAGCAGGGCTAAAAAAAAAAAAAAAAGAACTGAAATTTGGTCCAGAGCATTATTTTGGTATGTAAAAAAAATATATAAATTCCAAGTAGAAATTTCCAAAAAATATTGATATTGTTCCTTCATGTCAGTGTGTTTTTTTTTAAGAAGAAAGTTTTCCTTAGACATTGAAGGTTTAATTTTTTGAGGCTTTGACCTCAAAGCTAAGTATGTACTGATCAAAAAGGAAATGAATTTTTTGAGAAAAACTAACTTAGTTAATACAGAAATGATGAAATAGTAGAATAATTAGCAAGAAACATGGAACTACAGAATGGTTTGTGTTAGAAGGAACTTCAAAGACCAGCTAGTTCCACATCTCTAAATCCTGAAATGAGCTGGTTTGCTCTTTATATCTGGTCCTGTTGCATGAATTACTCGCTAATTTAGACACAAACTGTATTTAGCCCAAAAGATGTGAGGCTCAAGGTTTTGAATCCCTTTCAGAGATGGAACAGGAAAGAGGAAAGTAATGTTTCATTCTTAGGTTTGCTGCTTAGAAAGCAAAAGATAACTGAGCAAGGACTAAAAATTTCCAAGAACAAGATCAGTAAGAATGAATGTGTCATGGGAATTATCAGATGATTAAATACCCACTGGGAAACAAAACAATCCTCAAAAGTCTTTGGGCAATACATCTGGATGGAGACAACTCTGTGTTTCAGATGGTGGCGGAATGTGGCCGAGGGGCATCCAGCTGTCAGATCAGAGCTGATGTAGAGTGGGAAAGAGTGAAGGGAATTTACGTGAGAGTGAGGATGAAATGTAAGCACTCATTTATTTTCAGGAAAGTTGTTTGTGATTGCAGTAGGATTCAGGATAAATAGCCTTCAATGCAACTAAGGAATCAGTAGGAGAAATCTCACAAGAGAAGAGTGAAAATGTGGTATTTCAGGTGAGGTGGAAGTTAAGTGGAATATGCACAGTTCCAAAAGATCCCTGTACAATTGAAAATTAAGTTGTATATTCATCCTGGCTGCATCCAGATTGCTTTAGTGAAGGCCGGAAGGAGATGATGCAGAAAAGTAACACTTTTTCCAGGGCAAATAGATCTTATTTTATATCTACACACTGTATATAGCATATACACACATACTGTATGTGTGTAAAGAGAAAATAAAAACAGCTGAGATGCCACCCAAATTTTAAGTAAAGAGGCCACTAAATAATAGAATAATATGTTTATAAATCTATTAAGGAATGAACTATATTGACATTCTTTTATAACCTCTCAAACACTTTGTATTTTTCTAAATTGTGAAGAATGCTCCAAAGTTTAACGGCTAATATTTACAAGAGGATTTGTTGTTTTTTGTTGTTTTTTTTTTTCTCCCAAAAGATTTTTCAACGACATTAGCTGTGCATTCAGAGTGTGTTGATTTACAACATACTCTCTTTCTTTAAATCTCATGTGAGTCCAAAAAAATTCAAATTACATTAGAGTTGTTGTGTTACTTTTATGGTAGATTAAATGACCTTTTCAAAGAAAGAGATGAAATTGGTTTGATACCACATGGCATGGATAGATCCATGCTCTAATCCCCAAAGTATTTACATATCAATTTTTTAGTCATTTGCTGAGATATCTCCCTGGGTATTAAACTTAGGACAGTTTGTCCTCTTTTTAACCATTTTTTGAAGACAAATGATATCTATGCCCTTTTTCAATTCTCCAGGCTCATTTGTTTCCCATTACTTCTCACATATGATCATCAATAATTCAGAAATTGTATCAGAATAAATATCACCAAATCTTCTGACTGGAATGAGTTTAATCTAACCACATATCTCCTTTGATCTGTGGTTTTTTTATTTTGATTAAAAAAAAAAACTAAGCTACTAAGAGGGTGCGGAATACATTTTGCTTTTCTCAGTGTTTTCATTTTTTTTTCTCCTTTCTCCAAGCAGTGCATCTCTGTTTTCCTTTCCCTTTCTTACTTGCCTCTGTTGTTAGCATTTGGCCTTGATTTTCTGTGCCTTCTCTCCATTACATCATAGTCTTTCAGACAAAACCTAATGTGACTGTGCTGTAATCTTAGTTTTCATTCTTTGTCTTTTTAAGATCCCTTTTAGATTTTGGAGCTCTTCATGTGTTCATTGTACAGCTCATTTTTTTTCTTACTGTATCTCTTTATCATCTATCTTCAGTGGTTCTATCCCACTTCTGGACTGTAATCGTGATTTAAAACCATCCAACTTTTCTTGCACAGACCATTATAGAAAGAATTTTTTTTTTTTTTTGCAGCTGATTTTTTTCTTCCAGTGTACCTGCTTTTGTTCCCTCAGTGCATTTAAGGGCAGACAAACCCTTCTGAATATTACTCCTTCCTTTCTGTTTTTCCCTTTGCAGTTTTGAGTCCTGAGCCACTCTCCAAACTGGGTGACTAAAGGCTGTATGGGTGAGCTGGAGGTTCACCCACAGCAGCCTCTGTTCCCTGGCCAGAAAAACTGTAATCCCTTTCTGTCTGCACGCATCATAAACCTTCACCTTCACTCCCGCAAAATTCCAAAACACTGTATTTCCTTCTAAAAATTCTTATAAGAATCATTTCTAATGACATCCTTACATTTGTGGACCAATGACTATGAACCTTGTAGACTGCCTGGATTCTTTTATATATATATATATACACATATATACACAGAACCATCTGGTACACCTATTTTTTATTCTTCTTTTACCTGAAGCATCTTTGCTGCAACTCTCTTTTTAATGAGATTGCATCCGAGAGATGCCTTTCCCTTCATTTTAGTCCAACTGCACATTAGCCAGTCTAGGAGTGGGAAGGGGAATATCAAACAGCGGAGTAAATGCTGAAGTTAGTGCCCTTTTACAATTTTAGGATAACTTGAAATAAGCCATATTCAGAAGATCCTGAGATATGTGGACTGAAATTTTCAAATTTTCCAGGCTAGGAAGCCACATGTCCTATCACTTAATGATCAGTGCTTCAGAGATGAAAATTCAGAACACTTTTTTTTTTTTTTTTGGTCAAGACTCGATGCCAACATTCATCTGATGCAGGAAATTAAATCCATTCTGGCCCTAGGATTCAGGAATATGTCAACAGCTCACGTGCTTTACAAGAACAACATTACAAGTTTATATGTACAGCATATGATGGGTTTTGCCTTATGTATGCTCATGGCAGAACACAGTGAAGAAGTATTACAGTGGCACGGAGCAGTAACGATGTCTGGGTCCAATTTCTGGGTGTTTTTTTTTCCTTTCTTTTTCCCCCAGGAAACTGAATGTGGCATCTGATATAATGCATGCAATTTATACCCCCAAGCCATATTGTCTAGTTCCTCTGCTCCTGCAATAAAAATTTGCTAAAGAAAGACTAACTTCCAATCTGGTTTGGTACAATAGGCAATTACATTCAAGTTACATTAAAAATTGAATGTGTAGGAGTATGATAAGAAGATTTAATGACCTACAGCATATAATTAAAAGGAAAAAAAAATAAAGGAGCATCTCTACATGCTCTTTATTCTCAAAGGTAGTTATCCAACAGTGCTTAATTCCGTCCCATGCCACTTACCAAGATAAATGTTTGTTATCTTTGCATCCAGCTTTCTCGGGCATGTAGAGAGCAGCTCTTCACTTCTTATCCCCAGTGCCTTTGCCTACAAACTGCATGTTCCACAAAGGCTTCCAGCTTCATTTGAGAGGAAAACCTTATTTGACTCTTCACCACTTGTAGAAGGGATTATTTTTTTTATCTCTGCAGCTGTGTGAACTATGTTTTTTTTTTTTTTTTTTTTTTTTAAATTTTTTTTGGTTTTAAGGAGAAATTCAGTGGAGAGATCCAAGTGCCTAAGCTTTTTCAGTTGCTCTGGAATATCAAGTACCTTGCACAGGAAGGAACAGAGGGAAAGCCTCAGGCAAACCGTGCCACTGTGGAGCAGAAGGTGAAGTTCAAGCAAGGCATGCTATGTAATCTAAAATAAAATTTCATCCCTATATCTAGAGGCTACTGTCTTCCCTGAAACATAGTTTTTGTCAGATTTTCAGTGTGGTCAGTAGCACCAACTGTACAGGCTGACAATTTTTACCTTTATAAACAAGCAAACCAAAAAAAATGAGACAATGGTTTTCAAGTTCCTGTCCCATTTTCTGCATTTCTGTTTTTTAATTCTGACCCCAGTCGGAATGAAAAGGGTAGAAAAAGGCTTTGTGTCATTTTCGTCATGTCTGGCATAAGCTTATATCTCCTTTCGGGGGAAAATAGTGAGCACTGAAAGTGGGGGGAGGGCGAGATCAGTCTTGACAGAAGACTGAGGTAAATCTCCGAAAATTTCCTGGGTGTGTGTCAGTTCTCAGCCCCCTCAATTAACCTGGCAGCCAACATCTGAACAACACCCTGAACAGCAGTTTGGGGAATGATTTTCAGGTCCATTTAAAATGGCCATTTGCTTATTTTATACTTTTTAAAGTTTTTTTGTTTTAGCAGCTGTGTTTCCAGTCTTTCCTTGAGATCCTGGCTGTTTATGTGCTGACCCTGCTTTCATTTTAATTCTATGTTCTTAAACCCCTGTGATTTTCACACACATAAAGTAATCACTTTTACTAAAGAGGAGCATTGAAAATCAAGGGAAAGCTCTTTGTGCTATAATCCAAGATAAATGAGATCTTCCTGGGAAATGTTAGAGGTCAGCTCTAACAGTGTACCAGGCACAGCAGCATATTATTTCCTAGCCTTTATTTCAGAAATGACTGAATTATTTTGATTAATTTTCTATGGTAAAGCAGTTTTGAAATGTTATGTCAAAGATCTCAGTATGAACTGGAGAGAAAATAAAAAGACCTGTAAACTAGAATCTGTAAGTACAAGCTTGTATGTAATGCAACCTTTATTTTGAAACTTTTTGCATTGTTATTTAAATATGAATAAGTTTTTGGACATGAGCCCATTTCTGATGTCTTCTAGCTCTTTTTTTTCCTTTTTATCTGAACCAGTGTTATGTATTTATTTTAAGTCCTATGCCTAGGGAAATAAAAATCTTTTTGCACTCTGTTTTAAGTAAAGAAGTCAGAATCCTGTAATGTTCATGTGATTATGTAAAGATAATTGAGAAGAAATTTTTTCAGAAGTGTCATGGGTTGACACCTCTTCCTGCTTTTCAGGTTTTTCTTCCTTTTGGCTCTGTTTCCTGGAGGAAGTGGTTTGCAGCAACAGGTGCTGTAATTTCCTCCAGAACTGGACAGAACCAATCAATTAACTAATTTGAATATCGACAGCTCTATTGAGCCACTTAGAGAAGGGGTACGCCCTGTGAATTCAGATTAAAAGGAGATGAAGGGCGGGAATCTTTCTCTTGCTCTTCCAGCAAAGACAGAGGTAACAGAGGGCCCGCTCAGCCCCCTGGGGGGGGCTGGGCCGGCCCGGCGGGGCCCGGCTGGGCCCTGCCAACGCAAACCCAGGTGCAGNAGGTGAATCCTTGAACACGGTTGTGGGGAAAGCTGTGGATCAAGGTGAAGGGACCCTCACATGTCAACAGAAAACCACCCCAGATGGCGGTCGTGCTGTGACGTGGATGCCATGAGAAGATTGTTCTTGTGGAAAAGTTCTATAGCTGAGCAAAAGAGACTTCTCTCACTCAATGGACTGACATAAGATTGTTATAGAGGGGCAAACCAGCTGAATTGCTTTTAAGTTTGTGTCTTTATATTACAGGTGGATGGAGGAGGTGCCGGAGAAAAAGGGGGGTTAATTTGCTTTAATTCCTTTTTATTCCACTTTACTTTTAGTTGTAGTAATAAACTTCATTATATTCTTTAAGTTTGGTGCCTGCTTTGTATTCCTCCCTGTTCTTATCTCACAGAAAAGGGGAAAATGCGAATCAAACCACTACAAGAAGGGATTTAAAAAAAACCCCAACAAACTGTAGTGAGTGTAGTAGCAGCAGTTAGTAGACTAATCTACTTCAGAATTACCATACCATTTAGAAAAACTTTGCAAGAATCTGAAGGACTGGGTGTTTTCTTGATTCAGATAGTGCCTGTGACTCTTGCACACCTTTGCTCTTTGCTAATGGATGAAGATGAATACCAAGACAGAGAGACTGACTACTTACAGTGCTTCAGGAGGAAAAGAAGGACCTCTTTGCTCATCCCTTTCCCAGTTTTCTAATAGGAAGATGAAAGAAAATGGAAAAGCATCAATATTGTGATGCTGTAACATTTCCCCTTTTTTTTTTTTTTTTTTCTGTGCTACTGTTCTAGGTAACCAGAAGGTATCTCGACCCTGAATTTTATTTTCATTCCTGTCCCCTGCCACCCCCACCCCCTCCAAAAAAAAAAAAAAAAGAATACCTTTCAAACACTTAGATGAAATTAAACTTATCAGAGGAGAACTGATATCATGCACATGACTATGTACTTTTACAAGTACAGAATGCTTATAAAATTAAATAACTGTACTAATGAATAGTAATTTACAGAATGCAGCTAATACCGTCGTTCTGAAGACTAGCATATACTTCAAGCTCTTATCTCCCCAAAAAGTTGTTCTTTTGTGTATTTTTATGAAATTTTTCTTTTCGCTTTGGTTAGATTTTTTCACACTATGCAGACAGCGATGTGTTCATGACCTTTTTTATTGCTGTTATTTGTGTAAACATTTGGTGATCTACAAGCATCAGAATTACTGAAGTATATTGCAAAATAAGGATCTATTTCTTACTATAATTAATTGCATTCTGTCAAGTTACTTCTTTTTAAAATTTTTTTAATATTCTTTGATTCAGCCTCTAATTTACTTGTCATGTTTATTTCTTCTGTTCCCTCCGTGACATTTTCAGCTAGATAGTGCTCTACTATATATCTTTTGTTTGTTTAGTCCACATTGGGCACAGGTAATAAGTGACAATTTTTTCCTGTGAGATCTAGGACTGGGATTTGAGAGGAGGACTGCCACCTCTCTGTTGGTGCTTATTATGATCTGAGGCTTGTCCTCATCTTCACAGCTGTTCCCGTCGTGAATCCAGAAATGCTGCCTTCTGCTGTGATAACAATCTGGCAAATCCAAAACTCCCTAGAAGTGCTGTGATTTAAAACGCAGTAATCCTAATCTGTCATCTGTGTATTTATGTCATTAAATCATGCAGGTATGTGACTTGTTCAGCCCCCTGCCACTTAACCTGAACAGGTGGCAACAAAACTTCTTGTAACCTTTCAGGATTTGCACAGAGTGAAAGCAGGAAATACTACTCAAGATGAAATTTATAGGAAGGGAAGTAATTTAATTCCACTTGAAACTCCAAATTATGATTCAAGGGGCATAAAAGTAAGCACTGTTTTCCATCTAAAGTAGGTATTGAAAGCTCCTGAACCATCCAGAAATGGACTATTAAGAGGTACAATCATTTGAGCCACGGGCATCATAAATAGCCAGGGGTTCCTGAGGAGCTGGGGAGCCCCACACATTCTGATGGGCAGAGATCTTTGCCTGTTGAGGCTGTTGGAAATGAGATGGGGCTCGAAAGGAGTGGTCAGGAGCTGAGACAGGTGTCAACACAGCATTGACTGTAAATGCAAGACCTGGAAAAAAGCTTTGGATTCAAACTTATGAGGGGAGAAATTGAAGCTGAATCTGATTAATTGAATCGCAGCTCAAATTTCGCTGACTAAGAGGAGCAGGGAAGAGTATGACTTGGGGCTAATCACACTGAGAGTTTCTTTGTTAAGCCTACGATACATGTGCATATGGGTAGATAATTACTCGACGTGTTGTCGTTTGAAATAGCAATTTAGATGAGAACAAAGCTGCTGATATCTTGATGAGGAACAAAAAAATAACCCCCAAAAACCAGAACCAAAAAAGCACAAGCCCCCTGAAGTCAGTAGAAATTAGCCAACAGGAACCAGTTAAAAGAGACTACGTTAAATGACAGTGAGAAAATATCTGAGATATTGACTTTTTTATATTTTCCTTACCTCTGATATTTTTCTCCTCTCATATCTTCCTCATGCTGTTCTGTCACCACCTTGCACCTGAATGCTGGCAGTGTGCTGTTGTTCTCATTATCTTTTCTAGTTCCATTCTCATTCTCAAGTGCTTCCCTTTATTCCTGTTTTTCCAGGGAATTTCAAAATTACTGAGGAAAAAAACTAGTCATGGCATTAAAAGATGGCATTAGAAGTTATTAATAAATAAAAAGTGGGGAAAAAACCCCAAACATATTTTACTCTTCCGCAGAGTGAAAAGGTATGTTTGAAAATACAGTGTGAAGTAGTGATACTCTTGTTCTTCTAAATAAACATGATTACTAGAACAAATATCTACTTGTCTCTCAAAAGCCTCAGATAGAATTCTATAAAAGTATGGAGTTTTTAGGTATTTTTCATTTTTGGATGATAGATCTAAACACATGAACTCTTAGAAAAAAGCAAGCACCTTTGTGGGAAAAGAAGTTGCATAGCTAAAATGGAGTATTTCAGGGTTCACTAAATCACTTCAATAAACTCAAGGATAAAATGTGTATTTTCATTGTCTTTACAGTAAAGGAGAGTTCTCTGCAGGTTTTAAAAAATATATCAGTCTCATTTTCCTCTTTTTTTATTACAGCTTTCGTTGAGTATGGTACCAGTGGTCAGCCACAGTGGTGGCCTCGTGCCTGGGAGCACTGGCTATGCAATGCAGGTTGCCAGGATTCCACAATTCTCCAATTCTACGCCTCCATGATCCCTTGATTCTAGGATTCTATGATGAAATTGCTCTATGATTCAGTGATTCCGTTATTCCATAATTCTCTTATTCTATGCCTCTATTAGTCTATGACACTATGATTCCCTCATTCTGTGTTTCAATTATTCAATTATTCTATCATTCTGTGATACTATTATTCTATTATTCTATGACCCTCTGAAATTATTCTGAGATACAGTAATTCTATGAATCCCCGATTTTATTATTTAATTATTCATTTAATCTATGACTCCACGATTGTATTATTTTTTTGAGTCTGTGATGCATTGATTTCATGACTCTGTGAATACTTGATTCTATGATTTATTATTGAATTATTTTGTTTATCTGAGTGTAGGTGTCCATTCTCCTACAATGCAATTTTTCTATGATTTCATGATTCTTTGATTCCATTAGTTTTTGATGCAATGGTTCTGTGATTCCAAAACTCTATGATCCTATGACTGCATGATTTCCTGGTTCTGTGATTCTCTGATTATATGATGCTTGATTCCCTGATTCTTTGATACCACAATTCTATGATTTCATGAAGCTGTGAATCAGTGATTCCATGATTCCATGAATCTATATCGCATTGATTCTATGATTCTGTGAATCCATGTCTATATTTGCAATGAATCCATGACTCTAATAACCTGTAATTCCCTAATTCTATGTTTCACTGCATCTATGATTTCATTTTTCCATGATTCCGTGATTCCATATGTCTATGATTCAATGATGCCATGTTTTTATGACTCTACAGTTCCCTGATTCTATATTCAACTATTCTCTGAGTTCATGGTTGTGTGATTCCGTGACTCTCTGAGGGAATGATTCTTTGATTTCCTGAGTTAATGATGCAGATATTCCATGATTCTATGATTACAAGAGTATGTGGCTCAATGATTTAATGACTTAAGGATTCTTTGACTAAATGATTCCACAATCTTTTGATAACATGATTCTATGATTTCTTGGTTTTATAATTTCATGATTCTGTGACTCTTACGACTCCCTAAGTCTATGATTCCAAGATTCTCTGATTCCATCATTCCTTAACTGTTTCTATGTAGTTTCAGCACTTACTTTGCCCTATAAAACCTGCATTTTTTTTTAAATCAAAGCCCATGTTTTTCACAAGACTTTTCATTCATGACATTAAAATTGTTCTAAAAAGAGAAATGGCATTAGAAAGAATGTACCTCTACTTTTTTCCAGATGAAATCTGCTTCTGAGCTGCTGCTGTCTCTGAGCAACTCTTAAAAATGAACAAAGCTGATGACCCTCCCTGTAACATGCAGGGGAAATTTACGTTCAAACAAAGCTGGGAAATAGTGTTAGATCACTGTGATAGCTATGTCCTGAAAGGTGATACTGAGTTTTGAAAAATTTATATGCCACTTTGATGTTGCAATAGTGGGAAGATGGGGGTTACAGAGAAATAATGAAAACATATTTTCTTCAGTGTTTGGCAGTTCTTTCCGGGGGTTGGGAGTCAGGGTGTGAGCATGGTGGAGGTTTAACACAAATGTGAAGAATCCACGGTCAGAAAAGAGTTCAAAATGTCTTATGGAAACATTGCCACTCTGTGGGGAGCCCAGAGGTAAAGGAGTAAAGGTGGTGCAGGAATAGTGTCTGTAGAAAACTCAGTTCTGGCACTGGAGGAAGCAGGAACTAATAAGGACTAAAAAGAAAGATGATTTTTATCTCGTTGCAATTTTTAATATACAAATATTCTCCTAAAGCACATGGTCTGCCTGGATGGAGTCCGAAAGGGTCAGGTAAGGCTGTGAGGAATGGACTCCCCTAAATCAGAAAAGGACACAAGGGTTCATTAAAAATGCAACATCTTGTGAACCAAATAATGGCATAGTTCTTGTTGGTGAGTTGTGTTCAGTTTCCTTAAAGGATGTCAACCAAGCAGGAGGTACTGAAGCATTTAAAAACTTAGCTTAAGGACATGAAAAAAAAAGATAAAAAATACTGCATCTCATGAGTGTAGACAACCTTTAACTCTGTGTAAAGGTGATCTGAAGGTGTTATGATTAACTATGTTATTTTTAGCAAAACAGTGGTACACGCTTTTGCCACAGAGTAAGGATAACATTAAAAACTGTACAAATGTGTGGGTGAAACATCTGTAACCGACTAGGCTCGAGGCTTTTCTCATCTATTATTTATTGAAAAAAATCATGGTTACAGTTAATTAATTATATATTTATATACCATATCTTCTTTTCCTTAAAAATTTTCATTTTCACATTTCAGATGGTTCATGGAAGATGTTATTACACTGGTCATAAAGAGTTCATACACAGGATCCCCCAGGATGCTTTTGAGGCTCACAGAAACCATATTTACTTGTGGAAATGCATTATGTCTGAGAAATCCATAGATATTTAGCATGTTATAATGAACTCTAGAGCGCATTACTGTTCTAAAGGAAATTGAAGGTGTTTAAGGCTAAATTTTACACTATCTCATGCCATAATAACATAGTGCTCCAGTCTGATGTCCTCGGTGTGTTATGTCCCCTGTAAATGGTGATCTGAACCTGACTTCAAACCTTAGCTCTTCTCTGCCAGCTTCTTTCCTGATTGTTCCTCTGAAGTTTTTCTTCCATAATTTTATGTATTGTAATGTACTTTCTTTTTTAGGTATGTAATGTTTTTCTCCCTGTTTTATCGGGTGTGATCTCATGAACCTTTAAATTCTGTTTGAAAAGCTGCATGGGACAAAAAGATATTAAAATTAATTAAAAGAAATTTAAAAAGACAATTAGTTTGATCAATCTCTCCCTTACTGGCCAAAAAGCAGGAGGAAAGTAGTAAGTTCAACAATGCCAGTATAAAACTGGTTTAAGAGCCAATTTCAGCTTCCACTGACTTCAGCAGGAACGGAAGAGGAAACTCAGTCCCTATTTACTGCTTCCTTTTGAGTTCCATCAGTCATACAGGCACTAATAACATTAGGTCAGCAACAACATTTTTGTGAGATGTGCTTTGACACACAGAGGAAGAAGGCACATCTTCATAACATTAGAGAGTCATAGCTAGTAAAGCCAATTTTGCCCATTATTAACAGTGAGAAAGTGAAGATAAATGAGGTGTAATGCATAGCTTTGAAGCATAAAAAATTGTTGTAATGCTCACATTTAATTATAATTTATCTGCATTCATTTCTCTTTAGATACCTGACAAGACACTGTTTCATTTTCCTAACACTTGCTACAATAGTTAGCTTTTTATTTCCTGCAATAATTTCATCACTGCACTTCAAAAGCACATCTATTCCTTTCGGACCCAAGACAAATGTGTTTGTTGACTTTCAAGCTGTTAAAATTAGCCATAGCAGTGGATTAATATTCATTTGGAGCCGTGACTCCGTTTTATCCATCTGAGTCCAGGCAGGCACAGTCTAATGTATTGTCTGACTTTTATGTAAATAAATATGCCCCCCACCTGCAGAGTTGGATGGCAGCTGCCGACCTTCCTGAACTTTATGGAGTTCTCCTAATGCAGCAGCACCCTCCCCCTCCTGTCCTTGGATTGCATAAATAGCCCCTATTACAATATTTATCAGCAGCTTTGTTCACCACAGGCCGGGTTCAGCTCTCCAGCACTTTCACATCACATCTCAGAGAGGCCACTAGAAATACTTCAAAAGCTCTGGTTTGCTGAAAGGTTGTGGGTTTATTTTTCCTCCTCACCTTTTCCTATGTCTGATGCTGGCATAGAAGTCTTTCAAAAGGCAATTTTTTTTTTTTGGGCTGTTTTATCCTGAGCGTCTCCAGTTCTGTAATTTTCCTGCCATTTACCTCTCCTTCATAGCTCTGCCACTTTCATCCTTCATACATAAGTAAGATGGAATTGGTTGGAAAGAATTATTACCCAGACTTTTCCGTGAAGATATGGCGATGGAGTAATGTAAAGTAACATTAATTTCAAACTTCTGAGATCCACTGGGATATGAAAGTTTTTCCTGTAGAATTGCTGCAACAAGCAACCTCAAAAGAAAAGTGAAATTGCACTGGGTCCTCCTTTTATTGTTATCATTCTTTTCTCAGGACCTAGCACTTTAATTTAAATGCTGATGTGGCTTTGTTCAGTAACGATGTTCCTTAGAATACATGTATTCAAAATGTGTATTTTAAAGTGACATCTCCTTGTGTACTAACTTGAGTAGAAATATCCCTTCACAAAGTTGTTCTTTATGTTTGTTTTCTTTCACTATGAATCCGAAACTGATAATGCTTTGCTGATACTTGTTCAGAAATGTTGTTATTGTCTAATCTTCCAATCTGATGGTGGTTTAAAGAATGAAAAACCTAGGAATAGTTTTGAACATTGGAGGGCTGGTTTAGGGAAGTGCACTTTTGTATCAGCTGGTAATCTGGCCCTTAATATTTTTCCCCTGCTTCTCTAGATCAGTCCTGGTTACAAAATGCATTTATGCAAATAACATCTGTCTTTAACATATTTAGGTTTCTGCTTTCATGGATTTGCTAATCTGTTCCACTTAGCAGTTCACACACTGAATTTAATGATAAAATTCCCCAGTTTGGCACTTGCCTTGGTTCAACCCTTGCCAACCCCCAGCCCCAGGCAGCCGCTCACTCACTCCGCCACCAGAGGGGTTGGGGAGAGAATTGGGAGGGTAAAAGCTGGAGAATTTGTGGATTGAGATAAGGACAGTTTAATAGGGAAAGAAAAAGCCTGTGCACCAGCAAAAAAAACCCCAAGGAATCAATTCCCTGTTTCCCAAGGACAAGCAGGTGTTCAGCACCTGCAACAGAGCGGGGTCCCATGGCTGTGTCAGTGACTTGGGAAAGACAAAAAGCCCCCTTCCTCCTTCTCCCCCACTTTCCATACTGAGCATGATTTCACTGGGTCTGGAACAGCCCTTGGGTCAGTTTGAGTCACCTGTCCTGGCTGTGTCCCCTCCAAACCTCCCAGGTAACCCCAGCCCCCTCCCAGCATTGCAGATTTGGAAACGATAGAACATTTTAATAATTTCAGTTAATTATTTTAATTAACTCCTAAATTAATTTCTTAATGAATCATAATCTATGTATATATATATTAATTATAAATTGTCGTTATTCTTAAATTACTCTTAGACAACATTTATCAGTTGTCATGAGTTACTTTGTAGGAGCACAGCTTGGGAAAATTACTGAAACTTTAAGTTTTGATAAACTAACTCTGATATGCTTCAATGAACAAAGCCTGGGGGAGAGAGAGAGAGATGTATTGTTGAGGTTGGACATCTGGAATGCAGAATTTGTGGGCCACAAGGGCGTTTTGCAGAAACTAGAAGATAAAGAAGAGACCAAAAAAGACTCAGTATATACCTTGGAAAACCCCAACCAGAGGAAAAAAATGCTAAAAAGACTAAAAGTATGGACCAATTAGCATGAGAAGTGAGAAATCAGTAACTGATAGAGGAGTGAATACTGATTAATGAGAGAAAATTATGTAATTTAGAACCACCAAATATTAATTTCTTTGTTTGAGAAAAATGTATAAATAAGTGACAAAGTTTTGTGTCTGCGTCTGTGTGGAGGCCGGAATTTTGTCAGCCACACACACAAACCCTGGCCAGGAACAAAGTAATGCCTGACTTGCTGACACTAAAAAGGCAGTGTTAAAGGGATTTGTTTAACCCAGTGATTTTGGAAGATTTGCTAACAGCAGAACAAGGAGCAGAAAAGGCCTTGACTCNCTGATAGAGGAGTGAATACTGATTAATGAGAGAAAATTATGTAATTTAGAACCACCAAATATTAATTTCTTTGTTTGAGAAAAATGTATAAATAAGTGACAAAGTTTTGTGTCTGCGTCTGTGTGGAGGCCGGAATTTTGTCAGCCACACACACAAACCCTGGCCAGGAACAAAGTAATGCCTGACTTGCTGACACTAAAAAGGCAGTGTTAAAGGGATTTGTTTAACCCAGTGATTTTGGAAGATTTGCTAACAGCAGAACAAGGAGCAGAAAAGGCCTTGACTCTGTGCAATCCCTGCTCAGCAACAACAAAAGCATTTCTGTATTATCAACCCTCTGTTCAGCACAAATCCAAAACACAGCCCCCACTAGGAAGAAAGTTAACTCTACCCCAGGCCAAACCAGCACAGTTCCTAATCCAGTGTTTAACTGCGGTTGATTTATGGGGATCTCAGGGTTCTGTGGACTTCACTATGAGATTTAAAAGTAGATTTTTTACTAAACATCATGGGAATAACTGGCAGAACTGAAAAGGAGCAGTGTGATTGGTGTTTCAAAGCATCCTGGTAAATAGAAAAATGAGTCTTAGGATAATAATATTAATGAAGTGTTCATGATAGGTCAGTAAGCTCTTCACAAAAATGTATATTTCGCAAACTTACCCAAACAGGAGTGTTTTTTTTTTTTAGTAGCAATGTAGTGAAGTTTATACCAGCTGGAGTACCACACTGATACCCTCCAGAAATCTGACAAAACCTCGGATAGCTCCTATTCAATCTGATTTTTAAATAATTGCTGGCCAGTAGAGGGGGCAGGGTGGGGAATCCTGCTGCTTTAAACTGTTGACTTGTGAATAGACTTTCTTTATACAGATTTTTTTGTAGCATAATCGGACTTCAGTGTGTCAAGTTCAATGCCCAGTGAGTATAATTCCTGCAGAAAGATCAAACTCCTAATTTTGCAACTGCCAACACAGCTCGCTTTTTTATAATAGATCAGAAAAAAACAAACTATGGAGGACTAGTAAGCGATAGATAAAATCAAAGAGTAGTAAAGGCTGGTAGCAGGAAAAGTGAGGAACAGAATAAGCTGTGGAAAAAGAGAGAAAATGGATATAAAAAAGGCAACCTCCTACCCCACTGGCTCAAATGCATGTTCTTATCACTATTTTGGCATTTCTGTGCTTGCCCAGATAACCTTCTCATTTTGGTTAGTTTAGTACCTCCTATATTGCTACTCACTATCAAAATCTGTGCTGTGGAGGCCCCTTTTTCTGCCTCACTTGAAAGGCCTTAATTGAATCTGTCTTCATTTTTTATAGATAAAGTGGTGAACTGTGGGGAGAAGGAGGAATTTATTCCTTCCCCCTCCACCAGCTCCAGTGGAACACGGTTTGGAACTATTTTGGNTCTCCTAACCCTAACCTCCTACCCCACTTGCTCAAATGCATGTTCTTATCACTATTTTGGCATTTCTGTGCTTGCCCAGATAACCTTCTCATTTTGGTTAGTTTAGTACCTCCTATATTGCTACTCACTATCAAAATCTGTGCTGTGGAGGCCCCTTTTTCTGCCTCACTTGAAAGGCCTTAATTGAATCTGTCTTCATTTTTTATAGATAAAGTGGTGAACTGTGGGGAGAAGGAGGAATTTATTCCTTCCCCCTCCACCAGCTCCAGTGGAACACGGTTTGGAACTATTTTGGAAGCCTATTAACTGCCAAGGAAGAGAGTAGATAACAATTTTTCCATTCCTTTCCAAAGTGCAGCAGGAAAATGCTGCCCCCTTGGTGGAAGTTTCGAGCCTTGACTCAGGGAACAGAGGGATCAGACACAATTATTTTCCTGTCATTCGGTTATTGAAACCATAACTCTTGCTCCCAGGATTCTGCAGAGCACAAGGCTGTGAGTCTCTGCTATAACAGTCTGAGACTGGGGATGGAATAATGATTAAAAAAAAAAAACAACCAAACCAAACAAAAAACAAACAACAAAAAAAAGCCCAAAGCCTGGTGAAGTTTCTAATTCAATAGCAAAGGGCAAAGAGGGACCAGAGGGAGTAGGAGCTTGTGAGATGGATTNAGGGATTTAAAAAAAATACTTAAAAATCTCTAATGCAGTAAATATAATCTGTCTCTGCACACGACTGAGGCAGCAGCCATATTAACATGTCACTATCTATTATTCCAAGACATCCAAGTCTTGCACAGTAAGCTAGGTAACCACCTGAAGTCCATTTCAAGTACTGACATTCTTTATTTCCTCAAAGCTAAGTGTTCTCCTGATTCACCAGAAAAGTGAAAATCAATCAATAATATCTACTTCATCACTTATTGCTGGTGAGATATTTAGGTCAACGCTGAGACAGGCAAAACATGGTTTTTATTTATCCAGTGACCACTTCTGACATCCCCTCAGTGCACAGGAGCCTTGAACTGTGTGTTCATGAGCACCTTGTTTGCTGCCACGGCAGCAGAAAGAGGTCTTAGTATCAGGTGAGTGGCTAGAAAATTAAAAATGTGTTGCCCTTCTCTGTGGCACACTTGCTCATGAAGTTTTCTTCCAAAATAAAGTCAAGGCTAAACAGAAAAGTGAATAATTTGGCACAAGAAGGTATTTAAAATCTTTCCTGCTGTTCATGCTTCACATGAAATTAAAGAAATTAAAGAAAAGGTGTGTGTGTTTCTATATATATTGTTATTTTAGGAACAGAATCAGAAGTGAAGTTGGTCTCTAAAAGCACTCAAATAAAGAAGTCAGCACAAAAAGCACATACAGAAAAATAAAGTAGAAAATACAATGAGATTACCCACAAGGGGAAAAAAAATTCCCTAAGATTTGGGAAGAAGTAAATAAAATGGCATACACTGAGAAAAACAGTAGAGCAAAAGTAACCAAAGAAACATTAAAAATAAAGGGAAGACCACAAAGGAAATCTCTTCATAGGGATCAGAAAATATCATAAGCTAGTCACAAACACATAGACATACACACAGACAGAAGGGGAAAAGCACAGAAAATGACAGTCCAATATACAGAGGAGAAAGATCAAAAGAGATTAAAAGAAAGAAATGCTTTGCTGAAGATAAGGATGTAGCAACCTGACCAAAGTAAAAAATGACAAAAACCACAGAGATAAGGAAAAGTCAGCACAGAAAAAACATAACTAATGGAGTGCTGGAGATCTCTACACAAACAAGCAATCAATGTGAAAGGAGGTTTTAAGGAAAAGAAAAAAAAAACAAAAAACCAAACCAACCAACATAACAACCAAAAGAAATTGCAGTATACAAAAAGACAAAATAGTGTGTCCAAACTGTGTGTCTAGGTTTCAGGAAAAACTTCCAGAGCTGGATCTAAAAATGCCTCTGAGTGAGTTAAGAAGCACCTCATTGTAATTTATCCACAAGGACCTTTAGATGCCTGTGATACCTATTTATTTGCTCTATACCTCAATGAGAATGACACCAAAGTCAAGAGACAGAGGATAAAAAAAGACTGTGAGTCTATTAATCTGGCTAATTCTATATAAAACTCATTAAAAAGAACATAAGTGTGAAGCTTAGCTCCCCAATTTTTCCACAGTAACCTTCCGAATTGCCTTTTCTGTGGTAGCAGCTTTAGATTTTGCAGCAGAAAAACCCTTAGAGAGTCATGGTCCATCCAAGTGCAAACTGAGGGGCCCTCAGCAAAGGGTCTTGGTCTCCATTCATGGGAAAAACTCACCAGAAATCTCCTGCTTTCCGTGCCTCCATCCACACACTTCTGGCAAAACCCCGTGTCCTGCTGGTCCCAGACAAGAGCTCCCACATGCATCAGCCTGGGGCCAGTGGGGTCAACCTTACCCTGACTTTTCATCTCTCAGATTAATTCCATGAGAAGGATGTAATCTCTGAAAAGGATGTTGCAAGACCTTCAATTCTGCTGGTACAAGAGAAGCTTCAGGACAGATGGTCCTTAAGGTGGTGGTGGCTTTCGTGATGGAGTGCTAGGCTGTGTGTGCTTGTTGTTTTGGAAAAAACAGTTTGTACAATTTTATACTCGTTTTACATTATTGTTTTTTTTTCAATTTTACACAAAACAATTGCTTTTTCAATACCTTGTATCTTAGTATTGTTATTAGAATGGAAATTTACAAAATTGAAATGAAACATATAATCCATTTCAATTTTCTTGGAATTTTTATTCCGGAAAGAAACAGATGTAACTGAAACCATTGACTTCTCTTGAGGTTTAAATCTTATTTGTAAGTTAATTTTTAGCAACTGGAACTTAGAACTGTCACATTTCTTCACTTAGCAATGGTTCCAGTCTGATAAGAAAAAGTCACTTCAGCTTTCAGCTTTCTACAGTCTGGTGTCTTTACAGTTATGCTCTTAAAAAAAAAAAAAAAANGCCCAAAGCCTGGTGAAGTTTCTAATTCAATAGCAAAGGGCAAAGAGGGACCAGAGGGAGTAGGAGCTTGTGAGATGGATTTTAAGACCTTCCCCTGTGAAAGAGCATGTCAAGCTTGAGTTTTAAGGAGTTATTATGTACTTGACTCCGTCTCCAACGTCAGACATGAAATGCAGAGATAGCCCTTGAGAAGAGGAAACGAATGCACTTGGTTCTGTTGGTATGCAGCCACCCTCCCCCT